>BQNB010017324.1:0-70125 GCA_026074375.1 Tanacetum coccineum | reverse complement strand
AATGGACAAAGGTTGAAGAAGTATCACGATGGACTTATTAATGAGGAAGAGAAGGAAGTGGTTGAATTGGATGATGATACAACGTGAAAAGGAGCTGAAGACAAGTCTAACTTAAAGACTTTGCTGTAAACAAAAGTGCTTCCCGGGAGACAACCCGAATTGTTATTTAATTTTATCGAGTCTGTCTTCCCAGACATCAATACGGCGTATCCGCTCCATACCATACGGCGTATTGATTGTATGGACGTTATCAGTCTTTATTTTTATTGCACTTTAAAAACATTATTGTCGGTACTGGAATACAACTTATTCACTAACCTGTTACGCCGTATCCACCAAAACTGACCCATATTTTGTTTAGTTTAAATTAACCGTATGTACCAAGATAGGAATGCACATGTTTTTCCTACATTCTATATAGGACATCATGAAATAAATATCGACGAAGTTGCTGGAATGCATATTTTCTAGAATTATGTGTGTGTAATTGTAGTCATGATAGGATTCAGACGCTTTTCCAGCACACAATCTTGCTCAAAAACGCAACTTAGAGAATCTACCGAGCAATTATCAAGGGAGTTTCTCATTCTAATTCTTTTTAAATTCCCGTATTTAATGTTTTATATATACAACGAGGACGTTGTATAATTCAAGTGGGGGGATGGAATTAGAATGTTTACTAGTCCTATTTTTCACAATAAAATGCTTAAATTATGCTAAAATTTAAAAAAAATTCAAGCATACTTTTGTGAAATTACATGTTACATAACCCGCACACAATAACCCTTGTTAGATATTATGAGGATTTAACCTTTCCGTTTCTAAATGTTTACCCAAATTCCACAAAATATGAGTGTGCCGGTGATGTTGTAGACTTTAGAACTTGGCTTGGTATATCACTCGAGACCACAATAATGAGTATTATGGATTTAATTGGAGTAACTTGTTTAAATTGGTAAATTTTAGGATTACACCCAAATCGCCTTTACATGTTGCTTATTAACTAACTACACCGGTTAGTTAACCTCCCATTTAAACCCTTTTCCACTCTCATCTTTAGAGTGAGAAATCCCACTAGAAAAACCGTAAGAGCCAATCCTTTATGGAATTACACCAACTATTTGTTTCGTTAAACACCCTTACCAACCTTAACCTACCCCAGTTAGTTAAGTTTAATTTACAGTTGCTATTTGCTTATAAAGGTAAAGTTGTATTTCCCGAGTCTTGTTCATTATCAACACTTGGTGCGTGAAAATTTTAAATAAACATTGCAAATGGGAATGTATATTATAGTCAAAACTCATGTGATTTTACTACCATCATAATTAATGGTGAGTCCGAAGAATGAAGAAACTATCGAAGGAATTATCCGGAATTATTATGATCGTGAAGATGGTGAAACTACTCCGAGTTTCGTATATAGTTAGATTGAAAAAAATAAAAAATAAAAAGTCGAAAAAATTAGAAAAATGCGACAAAAAAGAGTGAGAATGAAAGTTTAAAGATAATCGTTTCGCAACTACCGAAGGAATTACATGAAGGATCGATTATTCATTGATACGTCTAAAAAATCAATGATGTAGAGTATTGTATAAAGTGGAAGATATCGCCACTTACCTTGTAGAGTATGTAAAGTTTTGGGATGATTAGGAAGTTGACCGTTACGAGAACGCCAACTTAGGTTGTTGTTTTTTATCGATGATCGAGACGTTGTAAATAGTTGTGTCTTTAATCATTGTCAACAGTGGGGAACAGTGTCGTCTTAGCAACCACTTGAACTGTTTAGCTTATCTATTTGTTTCTTGATTTTTATTTAACAACAATTTACTTCCTTCTCACCTAATGCTTAGACATTGGTTTTACGAGAATGACGACTTGTTTGAGCGTGCATGTCTATTCTGTCATTACGGCCATGCTTACATGTCTTAGCTGCCTCGTTAGTTTACGACTTTTGGTGAAAGTTAGAAGGTTCCTACGCTATATCATTCTTCATCCTAACCGTTGGTTAAATTTGAATGAGGATGTGATCGAACACACATGTCTATTCCGTTGTTACGGCCATGTATGTGTCCTTTAGCTACCTTGTTCGAGTGGTACTTCTGGTGAAAGATTGTAGAATGATCAAACCGTAAGCCTTTCGATACAAAAACCCATATTTACCTTTATAAACTTGTTACTCATTAGCTTTAGTGGTGGAGATGTGTATCCTTACCAAGCTTATGATAGAATACTCGTCACGACTAAGTAATTGAGCGAATTAGTTACATGTTACCACATAGATTAGTTAAGAGATTTAATTGTTTTCATCTTCCTATGTCGGGAGGTGTTTGGTTGTGTAGTTGTAATAGATCAAATAAATGCTTTAACGAAAAATAGCCTTACGGATACATTTTTAAAAACTTCTAAAGGCTACTTAAGGACAAGTAGGATTCAAATGGGGGGATATTTGATGACATCAAATAACGTCTATTTTATAGCATCATTTATCCCATGTTATTAACCCATTTTGTATAGTTATTGCAAAGAATTGTTACTTAATCGTTTATATTTAAGAATTGCAGTAATTATGTAGTACTTGGTGAATATTAGCAAAAGGCGCGCATTCTGGAGCTTAAATGAAGATATTTTGAAGATTACTATTCTGAAGACCAAAATGCCGTATCCATCAAGGAAGATACGGCGTATCTGTGCCTGCACTCACCAAAGACCACAAAGGAAAGAAGATCAATACGCCGTATCCAGAAGAAGTCAATATGCCGTATTGAAGATATAGTATGTGAATATTCTGGAAGATATCAAGCGTGGTCCCTACTCCAAGAAATCCCCAATACATCGTATCCAATCCTTGGATACACCATTTCAAACCGACTTTCATACCTTATAAATAGAAAAATCAAAAATGAGTTTTGAGTGTGCTAAATCATATTCTCGATACCAAAACCATAAAGTCGACTTTCAGAGGTGAAAAAGAGCAGAAGAGGTCGAACAACGTTATTAATTCCATAGGAGACAATGTGTAATTTCGTATACTTTAATAATCGTTCAGTTTTTTGTATCATTCGTTAACTCAGTTAGTTTACATTGGCTAAATAATTGCTTCTGTATTCATTATGACGTTTAAAGGCTAATACCTTTGAGTATTAGCCATTATTATGAAGATCTGAATGTTTGGTATTTGTTTATCTTGATTTCTTGATTTATCATTGAATGCTTGTTTATGTTTATCAATTTATACTTGTTTACGCGCTTTTGTATCGACCTATCATTTCAACTGTACCTATGAACAACCAAGTCAATCTAGAGTCAGAGGATTCTCTCCCATATAGTATATTTATACATCTTGAATTAAAGGATCACAAATATTGTCCTTCATAAATATGTGTCCAGAAATACCGCTTGGGCATAACTATTAATTAGATATTGCCAAATGGTTTATTGATCGGTAGACTAGTAGGTGACCTAGATAATTCAAAAAATAGCATTTCTGCTTCCTTGTATGTTACGAAGACTACAAATGTATAAATTACCAATTTAAGCGGTAAGTGGTAATAGTCTCTATGACGAGGTTATAACAAGATCACCATTGCATTAAATATCCCTAAAGATTAATTATAATCCAACAAATAAGGATGCTTTATATGCAGATCTTATTGTGACAAATTAATGTGTCTAGGTCTTAGTATGATGTAACGCCTAAGTCTTAAGAATGATATGCCACCCCAAGAGAATATATCATTGCACTTAATAAACAAACCAACTTTTTAATCGGATTAATAATGGTTAATACAATTTTCTTATATTTGGCTCGACCACTCTTTTATCTTTTATTTATTAGCTCACTTGGGTTACAGTACCTTGAATTGATTGTAGTCACCAACCAAACCGTGTCAGTCTATCAAGCAGAAAACCCCCCTTTCTTGTTAGAATTATGACTAGGACTGACATAGGTTTAGAATAGAATAGAATAGAATTAACATAGATTAGATAACCAAGATATTAATTAAATTGATAGATTTAACCTCGCTTCAAGTGTTCGACACCCACTATACCCATGAACTACTACCGATCTAGTAACACCTGCCCTGTTAAAGTGATGTTTTTGGTTTAGTCCGCAAAATATAAAATTAAAAACTTGAATCATAAAAAATATACACCACACAAAATATCTTCAACAATCTAAATTCCTTTAACCACGAGTGATTTAGCTAGTAAAGGATCTAGTTGTATTTACCCAGAGCTTGAAATTGTCTGATGTGGAGATCTTAGAAGACGATTTCAGTGTGGGGTGAGTGAAGGGAAAATGTATGAGTGTTTGTTTTTGGTGATGTAAGAAAGAGGAGGATGGGGGTTTCATTTAAAATTTTCCACTTTTGACATAAATGCTCCCTAACATCATAGATCCTTTCTATTTTCCATATAAAGTATACTAAGGCATATAGAAGTTTCACAATTGGCACACTTAGTCCCTACAGTTTACACTATAATGCTTATATACTTAATTTTTGCTATTTAATCCCTGAAGGCCTAAACACATATCATTTAAGGCACAAATAAACTAAACTTAATTAGCTCCCCTTTAATTGTAAACCCGTTATTGTTTAAAACCTTTTTTCATAATCACAAACTAATTTTATAAAGAAGAAATTATTTGACATTCTCTCCCCCTCAAACAATGACCCGTTTTCTATTTAAAGAGCTGTAGTTGTTGTTTGAGTAGTCAAATGCCTTTGAAAAAAATCATTTTCTGAGGAATTTCTAAGATGATCATTTTATTTTGAAAATTAACACCATAAAAAAAAGATTTCTCTTATTTTGACACATACGCGCACTGACACGTACACGTATGGATAACAGAAAGCACGAGTTGTGTTGCAAAGTAAACACAAGCCTTTGCATAGTCATAAAGTAGACCATGCCCGAGAATAAATTCCCATTGTTAGGTCAAGTTTTCTTTTTGAAATACCTGTCTTTAAGATGATGACAGGTTTGCTAACAACTAAATAGCAACCATTTTGGCATGTTTTTGAAAACTTTTGAACACTATCTGCTCGACAATTCCTTTTACAGCCTCGTATCATTATTCAAAACATTTCTAAGGTCGTAATGTTATCGATTTTAAGAAGACATGCATAGAGGAACAAATTTTTTTATATTTTCTTCTGATTTTTTTAATTTTATTTTTGAAAAATTTACATAAAAGAAAAAATATTTTTGTGTTTTTTATTTTTTTCTATGTACATATAATACACGTTATATCACTCTCGTCTTTCCTCTGCCAGACTTTTTAACATTTCCGGAGACATGCTTCTCATACTAAGCTTTTCAATCAAGAAGTTGAATCTTTCTCTTGGCAAAGGTTTGGTGAATATGTCAGCTAGTTGGTATTCAGTCCGGACAAAGTATAGCTCCACAATTCCATTTTCCACTTGCTCCTTAATGAAATGGTAGAGAAAATCGATGTGCTTGGCTCGTGAGTGTTGAACATTGTTACAACATAGAGCAATCGCACTCTTATTGTCGCAGTACAGAGGAATCTTATTGAATTGAAAGCCATAATCAGTTAGCTATGAACACATCCATAGGATTTGAGCACAACACCTAGATAGAGCAATATATTCAGCCTCTGTACTCGAGATGGCAGTGCACTTTTGCTTCTTTGAAGACCAACTAACAAGTTTGTCACCTAAGAACTAAGTGCTTCCCGATGTACTACATCTAGTGTCCTGACACCCCGTATGGTTTGCATCTGCATATGTTGTTAAAGACATACTGGTATCCTTCGAGTACTAGAGACCCATGTTAACGGTTCCTTTAAGGTATCGAAAAGATACCATTTATAACCGCTTGAATGCTTTTTGTTAGCTTTTTTCCTGTTAACCGAGCACATAAGCAGACTGCATGGATAAGGTCAGGTCTACTGGATGTAAGATACATAAGGGATTCAATCATTTCACGGTAAAGTGTAGCATCAACTTGTGTCCCCTGTATATCTTCATCTAGTTTACTTTTTTCTACCAAGGGTGTGTCGACAGAATCAGTAGTTAGGCATACCATATTTATTAACAATTTCGGAAGCGTTTTTAGATTGGTTTATAAGATGCCTCTGGACTATTGAGAATTTGTAATCCCTCAAAAGAATGACCCATTTGTGCCCCATCATTAGACTTGAACTTAGTGGTCATCTGATTAGCAACCTGGTTACACGTGGCACTATTAGTGGATGCAAATATTATATCGTCAATATAAATTGTACTAGTAATAAGTTGTTGCCAGCTTGCCATGTGAAGAGTGTTGGATCAACTGCACCTTTGGAGAAATGTTGTGAATTAAAAGTTTTTTGACATAAATAGCATGTCGTACCATCACGAGGGCTAGTTTGAGACTATAGAGGCCTTTTTAAGCTTGTACACATGCGATGGGTTATTCCTGATCAACAAATCCTTCTGGTTGAGAAACGTAGACCTCTTCTTTAAGCTTGCTATTTAAGAATGTCGTTTTAACATCCATTTGAAAATCGTCATATTCTTGTGAGCGACATTTGCTATGAAGATACAGATGGCCTCAATTCTAGCAATCGGTGTAAATGATTCCTCGAAATCAATTCCCTCTTCTTGCCTGAATCCTTAAGAAACTAATCTAGCCTTGTTCTTTAGTATCCTGCCAAATTCATCTGTCTTGACCTTATAAATCAATTTAAGTTTGATCAATAATACTTTATCTGGACACGACACTAATTCCAAAACTTATAGCCTTTCAAATTTATGAATTTCTTCTTGCATTGAATCATCATGGTCAATGGAAGTTGACATAGGAGAATCAGCTAAAACTACAGCTCTCGAAGCAGCAGCTTCTTAAACTAGAGAAACAACATTTGATAGAGGAGTGAAGTATTCATCGAACATAGGTTGAAACAAGAGATCCCAATCATCTCTGTTTGGTGTAATACAAGGTTGTTAAGAAACTGGGTTTGGAACGAGTCCTGAACTGGATGTTGCAGGAGTCATACATTGAAGCCCGGGACCTGAACTGAATTGTTCAGAAGCCATTGATGTCAACTCATCAAATGTCACATGAATTGTTTCAATAATTGTCTAGGTTCTTTTGTTATAGCATCTGAATGCTTTCTTTGCGGGCGCGTAACCAACGAAAATACCGAAAGTATCAGCTTTGCATCTATTTTACCCCAGTCGTCACAGTCATGGTTGATAACATAGTGCCACCAAAGATATGAAATAAGATAAATCCGGTTTTCTATATCTTGCATAAAGCTCATATGAGTTTGTTGTATCGATGCATATTATTGAACATTTAGGGTGTAAAACAAGCGTGTTTGATTTGCTTTTAACCCATAAGGATAATGGAGCTTTAGAAAATATTAACATAGTACGAGCAGCTTCTATAAGAGTTCGGTTTCACCGTTCGACAATGCCGTTCTGCTGAGGAGTTCGTGCAACAGATGTTTGGTGTGAGATGCCAACATTTTCATAGAATTCACGAAGTGTCTGATTGATAAATTCGGTTCCATTATCAGTTTAAACATTACGGACGGTGGCATTCAAACGAACTTGTATATTTTTTAATGCATTAATGGTTTTCCTCGGGGAGCTTCACTTTGTCCTCAAAAATCCGCCCAAGTAAATCTAGAGTAATCGACGACAATCACTAAGATATACCTTATTTCCTTAATACTACTGCCACATGCATTGGCCACCACACAAATCCATAGGCAAAAGAATTGCTTCTCTGTGTTATATCTTTCAGCTTTGGTTGATGGGAGGATTTCATTCTCTTTCCTAACGCACATGAAGAACACAAGTGATCTTTCTGAAATTTAAGTCTTGGAATGCCTCGTGCAAGACTGTCTTTAGCTAGCTTGTTAATAGTACCAAAGTTGAGATGTGATAGCTGACGGTGCCATAACCAGCTCTTAGTCTTTGACGCTTTAGATAGAAGACAGATCGGATATGTTTTAAGCGTGTCATCTAGAGAAATTATGTACAAATTTATGTCACGGGATCCAAAAAGGAGATCAAAACCTTCTAAATTATGAATAAAGAAAGTGTTTTTCCAAAATGCAACTTCAAGATCCCCGTCACAAAATTGACCAACAGAAAACAAGTTATGTCCAAGCCCTTCGACGTAGTATACCCTTGAGATAGTAACGTTTTCCACCTGATAGTCACCATACCCCATAATTCTTGCAATATGGCCGTTCCCGAATCTAACTGTACCTAGAAATTTACTAACAAAGTTCATGAGCTGAGAGCGATTCCCTGTCATGTGTTTTGAACATCCAGAGTCCAGATACCAGAGAACAATCTCGACAACCTGTCATAACAAAAGAAGAAGACGATGAAATATCTGTAGCATTGGATCCTCAAGTATGATTGGGCTCTGAGTGGTTAGCATTCTTAGAATCTACAATCTTAGCCTTTTTACTCGAACCTACATTTTTAACATTTTTAAGTTTCTTGTTATAGATTTTAAGCTCTGGTTTTTGTGATTCAACTGAGTGGGAAGTGGTTGTCTTAGGAGGCACTACGTTAGCTGAAGGGATCCTAGTTAAAGGACACGAATTACCAACTATAGTGAAAGTTCTGCCTGTTGGTTTTCACTTATATCCTACTTCAGTGTATACATGACCCGTAGGTTTCCAAATATTTTGTTTTTTATGTTACTTAGCAGATTTAGCATGGCTTGTCACATTTTCTACAAAATCAAGAAGACACTTATCATGAACATCATCAAGCAAATATTTCTTACAAGTAGCACAATTAAGATCATAATTCACATTATCATCACAAATAGGTTCAACAACACGATTATTTTTATTAACTTTCCTAGGTTGGCTTCTACTTTATTCTTCATGTTCCTACTTGGTGTTTGTGAGATCCTATCATTTCTTTTATTGCGAGTAGGCTTTGATCTGCTTTTACTAGTAGAACACTTCAATCTTGTAGAAGACAACACATGTGTGTTAGAATATGATGTTTTTGATGACTTAACCTGTTTACTGTTGCTTGAGGATGTGAGAGGTTCAACAAACCTAAATTTCTTGACTTTGTTTTTGGGTGTGACAACAACCTTTTTAGCACTAAGAGTAATTGCATTCTGGCATTGTAATCTCGAAAAAAAACCAATAAAACAAGTAACTTCCTGAATTCGTTGAGCATGCTTACAAGGCAAAGTCTAACTCTTATCTAAAAGATGAACTCTTTAGCTTGTTTGACTATTGAATATCACTGTCTTGAGTGTACAAACGGTAAACTAGTGAGAGCATCCCTATTAGCAATCACCTTAGGACCAAAGGTTCTAAATCTAGCTTGAACATTCCTAGAACAATAGTGTTGGTAGATGGTATTTGTGAAGCAATATCGACAATGTCTTTTCCTGTTATTTTCTGTAGATCGTTTTTCAATGACGTTATCACAAAAACCTTATCTTGAATTTAAGCTTTTAAATCCTCATTCTCTGTAGATTCTAAGTTCAGTTTATCAATTAAGGAGTCACTCTATTCTTTAGAATGAACACGTGTCTTTTTAATTGAGTCAAACTACTCTTTAAAAACCTGTTTAACATGATTAATTTCATTACAAAGACGCTCATTTTCTGAAAGTAATTTTGCCACACTATTCTCTAGTTCTACATTTTTGTTCTCTATTTCACAATAATCATACTTTACATCTCATACCTTGGACTTTTCCTCTCATATTATTTTATCTTCCTTCGAATGTATAAAGGGTATGTCTTTGTCTTGAAGCTGTCTTCAAATCATTATATGCAAAAAATTTTAGAATTTCAAGAGCATTTTGATTATCACAAGATTCACGTTTTTGAAAAATTTATTGATTGAGTTGTATTGAGCATTCAAGAGAAATACAATGTTTTTCAACTTATGAGTGACGTTTCAAAAGATCATTGAACGCATTTTGTGATTTAAAAAAAAGCTCGCCTCAAAATTAAAAAAAACAAGTTTCTTTTCCTCTTTCCCTCCCATATTCACATATCACCAATCAAATAACATTGAATTTCATCACAGTTAAAAAAAGAACTTCTATGAGACCTGATTTGTTGCAAGATCGATAATTTTCCATAGTACTTCCTTTTTTAGCAATTCTCCAAAACATTGTTTGTCGACTGTAGACTATTGAACAGCCGTGTCCATTTGGTTAAAAATTGTCTTTACTTCCATTATCTCATTTAGAAGATCTCTATCAAACACATTGAAGATGTCTTTTAAAGATTTTAGAAATGGAATAATTTCATTGTTAAACACAGCTTTAGTATGTTCAAACCCTCATTCCTCTTTTGTACGAGCATTAAGTGTAGTCCTTATCTTCACCACATTGTCAAATTTGGCAAGGTTGAATTTAAGCTTCTTAAGGCTTTCATTCACCAAGCTTATCTTAGGATGTTCCTTAGGAGCTTCGATTTTGATAGGTAATGCATCAGAAGGTTTATTGGTAGGATCGGACATACGCAACCAAAAGGCTTGTTCAGCTGACAATTCTTGTTGTGGAGTAAAACGTTTCCCAAAATCTTTAAATAGTCTATTTAATTTTTCATAATCAATAGGTTTATGAGAAATGTTTTTATGAATAATCTCTGGATCCTTTGATTTTTTAAACATTTTTGATTGACTCTCTTCTTCTAAAATCAATGTTTACTCATCATCAATCACAGACATAGCAACGTGTTTATCAGACATAACAATACCATCATACAAGGTTGGCTTAATCTGCTGAGCTTTCCTAAGATAAAACGGATTTTGATAACCTGGAGCTTGTTTGTGTATGTTATCATAAAAGGCATGTGGCTTTGTTAACAGTGCACGTTGGAGTCAAGTTGACCCACTTTAAAAAGATAGTACCAGTTCTTTATCTTCTTTTCTAATCAATTTTTCGTTTTCATAGTATTTTATCTTCCTTTCTTTGTGGATTCACTTTTGAAAACTATGAATGTCTGCAATTAACATTCTTTCTTTGAATTTGTTTAAAAGAATTGCTCAAGTACTCAACATGTTCTTTACATGCAAGCTTCTCTCTAATCATATCATCCATCTGAGAATCAATCATTTTTTCACGACTACTTAAATCAATATTAAGCTGTTGTTCAAAAGTTTTTACTCATTCTTTATATCTCTCTATCTCAGCGGTTACTGATTCATTATTCTGTTCCTTATTAGCCTTTTCCTAATTATTTACATGATTAATCATTTGTTCCGACATTTGTTCTATCACTGATAAAATTATTGAATCTTGTTGTGCTTGCAAATGAGTTTCTTGAACATTTTCCTGTTGTTTTTCTTCCAAATATTGAGAGTACGGAATAATATTGCTATCACTTTGTATCTCATTATCTGAAAAATACATAGCTAGTGTTTGTTTAAAATCCTGCATGGCATGCACACTTTGATTTTCCATATCATTAAGATAGGTTTCAGAATGAGGTACCTCTGAGATAACGTCAGAACCATAGTTGGAAATTGTTGGGATTAAAAGACTTCTTGATGATTTTGAAGTTAATGCTGCTAAGTTAATGTTGCTGGTGTATAAGTTACTACTGCTGGTGTTCAGAGTTAATGCTGCTGGTACAAAGTTACAACTGCTGAAAGATTACAACTGCTAAAAGATAAAGATTGATTGAAGATCAAGATTACTTATGTGATAAGGATTATTATTTATAGAATAGATCTTTGAGAATAATCTAAGTTTTAGGAATATATTGTAAATCGACTAGGACTCTTTGGTGTATAAAAGGAGGTCCTAGGGCATAGAGTTCTATGTACCAAAAACAAGTCATTCATAGAATTATCATAGCTTCAAGGTTTTATAACCCTAATACTAAGGAGAGTATTAGTATTATTTGTAATAATAATATTGGAGCTTTTATTGTTGAATTATAATGTTTTGTGTTACTGTTTCATTGAAGAATTCTTCTTATTGATTAAAGACTAGATTTCACATAATCTTTAATATATTCAAAAAAGTTTCTACTATAGTTTGTGTTAGATTTATCTAGCATAACTAAACCTTAAACAAGCTAAGGAATTCAAGATCTATTAAAGTGGGATCAACAAGTGGTATTAGAGCTTGTTAAAAACCTTTGAATAAGAAGAAACTGCTTTTACACACAAGGTTTATTTGTTACAAAGAGATGGATCATGACTCAGCACATATGGTGGCTGCATCAAAAGTGCCTATGCTTAAACCAGGTGAGTATGAGCTTTGAATGGAAAGGATGGAACGCATACCTCTAATGCTTGATATTCCCTCTATGGACGTCATAGAGAATTTTAATGCACCTCTAATAACAAAATTTGTTGAATATGTTAAGACTATAATTGCTCCTATAACTGTTGAAGAAAAGGCACAAAGGAGGTTAGAATTGAAGGCAAGAAGCACTTTATTGATGGGCATCCCTAATGAACATCAATTAAAGTTTAACTCCATCAAAGATGCCAAATCATTGCTGTAGGCTGTTGAGAAGAGGTTGGAGGGAAAGCTGCTACTAAAAAGGACTCAAAGGAATCATTTCTAAAGCAAACATATGAAAATTTTACTGCATCTCTAAGCTCAGAGGTGTTATATCAAGACCTTGATAGGCTTCAAAAGCATAATCTGTCAGTTGAGATTCATGTGAAAAGTATTCACAAGAAGATGACGAATCAGAGGGTCTTAAGAATTCTGTCACCTAATGGAACACACATACATTATGTGGAGGAACAAGCCTAGAGATAGATACTTTAAGCTTGGATGATCTTATACAAACAACCTAGAAGAATCTATGAACCAGAGGTCAAATGGACATCAAGCTCAAACACAAACACACAAAACGTAACCTTTGTGTCCTCAAACAGCACCACAGCACAAATGGAGCAGTTAATACTGCTCATGATGCTACAACTGCTAGCACTCAAGCTACTGTTGTTAACTAAACAACAATTGACAACTTAAATGATGCTAGTCATATGTGCTTTTTTATGCAGTCAACCAACAGTCCACAACTGACAATGAGGACTTGCATTGCAACAAAATATCATCCTTTATACTTACATTACTACTAGCATTCCTGATATATTTCACATGCATGTGAATGGTATTATTTACCCACACTATTGATGTATGTAATACTATTTGTTATAATTGATTTTTCTTAATACTGTTAAAGAATAGGTACTATTGATAGATTGAGATTTGAAACAAGATGTAGCATGTGAAGGGTTTTGAAAGGACGTAAGGTATAGGGCAGTAGGTGTAAGAAAGTAATGATGGTGTTGGTTTGCCTATTTTGAATTATTCCATGGTTGTCGTAGATATGCATTCGTATATTAGAGTTTTTGAGATAATGAAATGTCAAGGTTTATTGTTTATTTAGTAAAATTTAAATATTGATCCATTCATGGTCTTATTTATTGAAGTGTGCACGGGTTCACAAAATAATATAGGTGTACGACTTTGTTTCGCCGGGCGCGAAAAATATTATTTTTATCGCTTAGCGTTTTCTAAAATACCCATTTTTGCTTCGTAAGCAAAATGATGATCTATACGCGCTATTAAAATTCTTAATAGCGTAAAATATTGCATGTCGCTCAAAGGATAACCTTATTTATTTATTTATTTATTTATTTGTTTATTTATTTATTTTTTGGAAAGTAACAGAAATTTTGGCAATTGCTTATGACACGTGCTCTTGTGTAAAGTGATAAAGAGCTCTAAATTTTTCTGAGGTGTTACACTTAACCACGTGACCTTTGCATGTATGAATAACCTTGAACGTGACCTTGCACGAATAAACCAGTGTTGTGAGTTGTATAGATCGACAGAAAATTAGGGTTTTAGGATCTAGGCAAGGCTCGATACCATGAAGGAGGGTAAAGTTCGTTGTTTATTATTCCATCCACCGATCCAATATATACAAATACATAGATAGTTCTAGACTTGGGCTTGAGCTTGATACAATACAAAGTGGGCTATAACACATAATAAATACTGCTAACAAGAAGCACCGGTGGTCTGTGTGTTTGTACAAGTTAATATGATGTTTTTTACAAGGGTAAAAAACTTTTTATATAAAAAAATAAGTTGTGGTATAATTCCTATTAGAGGTGAAAGTGAAATTGTTGTTATGGGACTAAAAATATATATAACTGCGAGATTATCTCTAAAAAGAAAAAAAAGGAAAACATGTATGCAGCATATTTTTGTTTTAGTAGTATGTTTCTTTTTCCTTTAGGGCACGTTTGGTAGAGAGAATTTCAGATATTAAAAATGAAGTAGAGAATATAATTCAAAGAAATAGAATTGAATGAGAAATGTATTGAATTTCATTGTTTGATAACATAAGAGAATTGAAATAAAAAATAATCACGAAATATTTTTCTTCTTTTGAAAAACTACAAATAAAGAGCGTTTATAATACAATAATTTCACCATCATTTTTTTCGAGTCAGGTTACTCGGGTAGGGTTAAGCCTATTCGGACCCGACCCCTATTAAGCCTATTCGGATAGGGTTACCCGGATCAAAAAATTTTATTCGAGTGAACCGAGTAACACGAAAGCTAGATAGAGTCGGGTATCGGGTTGAAAAAGTTTTGCTAACTCGGGTTCGAGTCGACCAGAATAAAGATTTTTTTAATTTTTTTAATATAAATTTTCTATTTAAAAGAGTAAAAAAAAGGCATTTTTATTACATTTTACACATAGTCGGGTTGACCCGAACCCGAATGGACCCGACCCGAGTTGAACCGACCCGAATTGACCCGAACCCGAGTAACCGAAATTCAAATAGGTTCGGGTTCGAGTATGAAATTTTTAGTCTTGACCCGAATTTGACCCGACTGTTTAAAAAAGTAGAAAAATAAAAGAAAAAAACAAAAAATAAAAATAAAAACTAATTTTTCCAAATTCTCTACCAAAATTATGGAAATAAGGTGGACAAAAATTACACTACCATTTCTCTTCATTTCCCAGCCTAATTCCCTTCAATTCTCCACTTTTTTATTTCTCTCTACCAAACATACTTGAGAAATGAAACTAAATCTATTTCTCTTTATTTCTCCCTATCAAACACACCCTTATATTTTTCTTAAAAACACGAATTATACATAGTGTATAACTATGAAAATGTACAATACAGTGAATATGATCCAAGTTTCAACTCAATACACGAATCACAACAAGAGCTTGAAGACATGTAGAAGCTTATAGAGTTTGAAGTCACACTTAAGCTTATAGTTTAGTTTTAACTTGTAATTTTTCTACTTCTAGATTAGTCAACGTGGGTCAAACGGTGTAACCGTTTTCCCGCCTTTTTCCCTTCTTTGTATTTCTGTTATAAATACCCCCTGTTTTGGGATTGTAATCTTTCGAGTTTAATCAATGAAATGTTCTAAAAGTCATTTCTCTCCATTTCTAAAATGGTATCAGAGCCACCGTAACAAACTCCAACAAACTGGTGGCCCTAACTAATTCCGTCATAACCACCATTTTCCGGTCATCTTCTCCGACCAAATATCAACCATTATTCACCATCATCCTAATCAAATCCATCAATAAACACACAGAACTAATTCAAAACTACCTAATTCATTCAAATAACTCACTAAATCATCACAACATATCAAGAATCAAACAAATTCATCAGAAAATCAAGATTCAACAATGGTGGCCACATCAACAAATACATCAACTAATCCCTAAAACAATGAAGAAGATGATCCTAATTTACCAAATCACCCACTTTACCTACATCATAATGATCATCCTGGCTTAGTTCTCATTTCAAAGAAACTGACTGGATCAAATAAATATGGATCATGGAAAAGGTCAATGATGATTGCTCTCAATGCTAAGAACAAGTTAAAGATTGTAACTGGTGAATACATTGGACCAACAGTTGGATCAAGATTGAGAGCACTTTGGAAAAGAACAAATGATATGATAATCTCTTAGATTCTCAACACCATTGCTGAATAGATAAGCAATTCACTGAATTTTCTCAATATAGCTGCTAGTTTATGAAATGAATTGCAAGAACACTATTCTCAATTTGATGGTCACATAATATACCAACTAACAAATGATTTAGTACAATTGAAACAAAACAACTATGCAATTGAAGTTTTCTACCACAAGTTGAAAGGTCTTTGGGATGAATGTGATGCTTTAGAAGCACCATATATGTGTGTTTATGCTTGTTCTTATGAAAATAGAAGAGTCAATGGAGAGAGAGATCAGAGAAAGAGGTTGATTCAATTTCTAATAGGGTTGAATGAGTGTTATGCAAAATGTTAGGGGACAAATTCTGTTAATGCAACCAATGCCAACTGTAGCAAAAGCATATGGTTTGATTAGACAAGAGGAAAAGGAAAGAGATGATGATGCGAAATAAGGTTGATGAAGATCAAGAAAAGAACGTGGAATGTAAATATCACGAGAAGAATAATGTTAACAACACTAACATGTACAACTATTATTCAACAGTTAATGCAAGCTGGTACACAAATGAAGTTAATGGCGTTGGGGGGATAAAACAAGCATTGAACTTCCATTTGATCTAAATATGCCTGCTTTAGAAGATGATAGCATATTTGACTTCTCAAGAGATAATGAAGATGATGGTGTAATGGATGACATGAACAATTTGGATACTAAAATCCAAGTCAGTCCTAATCCAACTACAAGAATTCCTAAAGATCATCCTCTTGATCAAGTGATTGGAGATTTGCAATCAGCTACACAAACAAGAAAGATGTCAAAAAATATGGAGGAACATGGGTTTTTTAGTACTATTCAACAAAGAACAAACCATAAAGACCTTCAAAACTGCTTGTTTGCTTGCTTTTTATCACAGGAAGAACCCAAAAAGGTAATTTATGCATGAAGGATCCAAAGCTGAATAGAGGCTATGCAGGAAGAGCTTCTACAATTCAAGTTACAAGAAGTTTAGACTTTAGTGGATTTACCAAATGGAAAAAGGGCTATAGGCTCTAAATGGGTTTTTAGGAATAAAAAGGATAAAAGGGGAATTGTGATAAGAAATAAAGCAAGATTGGTTGAGCTCAAGGTACATACAAGAAGAAAGGGGATTACCTATGAGAACTCTTTGCCCCTGTTGCCATAATTGAAGCAATTAGGCTAATTTTTAGCCTTATGCTTCATTAAAGATTTTTGTGGTGTATTCAATGGATGTAAAAAGTGTCTTTTCACTATAGGAAGATAAAGAAGAGGTGTATTATGTCAACCACAGATTTGAAGATCCAGACTTTCCTGGATAAAGAAACAAGGTAGAAAAAGCATTGTATGGACTATATCAAACTCCTAGAGCTTGGTATGAAACCTTGTCAACATATCTGTTGGACAATAGGTTTCAAAGAGGGAAAATTGACAAGATCTTATTCATCAAATTCACAAAGGTGATATTTGCTGGGTCTCAATTTATGTGGATTAATATCATCTTTGGTTCAACAAAGAAGGAGCTATGCAATGCATTTGAGAAGTTGATGCATGAGAAATTTCAGATGAGTTCTATGGGAGAAGTTACATTCTTCTTGGGATTACCAGTGCAGCAGAAGAAGGATGGCATATTTATTAGTCGAGATAAATATGTTGTTGAAATTTTGAAGAAAAAAAATTAGGTTTTACAAAAGATCAAAGAACATGCAAGCACAAAAAAACCAATGGAAACTCAAAAGCCTTTGCTCAAGGATGAAGATGGTGAAGAAGTGGATGTTCATATGTATAGGTCAATGATTGGTTCATTGATGTATCTTACATCTTCAAGACCTGACATCATGTTTGCAGTGTGTGCCTGTGCTAGATACCAAGTCAATCTAAAGGTTTCACATCTTTATGCTGTGAAAAGGATTTTTAGGTACTTAAAAGGTCAACCAAAATTAGGCCTTTGGTATCCAAAAGATTCTCCTTTTGATTTGATAGCATACACTGATAGTGATTATGCTGGAGCAAGCTTGGATAGGAAGTCTACAACAAGAGGTTGTCAATTCCTTGGATGTAGATTAATATCATGGCAGTGCAAGAAACAGACAGTGGTTGCAAATTCCACAACAGAAGCTGAATATGTGGCTGCTTCAAGTTGCTATGGACAAGTGCTTTAGATTCAGAATCAACTACTTGATTATGGGTACAATTTTATGCATACCAAGATCTTTATTGATAATAATAGTACTATTTGCATAATTAAAAATCATGTTTTTCATTCAAAAACAAAGCATATAGAGATCAGACATCATTTTATTAGAGATTGCAATAAAAAGAAATTGATTCAAATGGTCAAAATCCATACTGACAAGAATGTTGCAGATTTGCTTACAAAAGCTTTTGATGTAAGTAGATTTCAATATTTGATTGCTAGTATTGGAATGCTACTCTTTAAAGTCTTTTATCTCTTTATGTTTTTATAGAGTTTTGTATAAATTAGTACTGTTATTCATGTCATTAAAAGTTTCTGTTGTTAAGTATAATTAGTACTGTTGGTTATAATTTCATACTGCTGAGTTTCTACTGTTAGTTATACTTAATCCTGCTAGGTATAATTAATACTGTGATAATTGTAAAACTTGTCATGGCTTGTGTTTTCTTGGTTTTTGGACTAACATTTTGCAGGAAAAGCAAAGAAAATTGTTAAATTAATGATGAAAAAGCTATTTAGAATGGAATTAGAGTTAATGTTGGTGACTCAAAGTTTAATCGCAAGCTAGGCATAACTTTACGTGCTGCTAGGTTACTACTGTTGGGTGAAAGTTAATGTTGTTGAGGGTATTTCCATAAATACTTTGATTAAGGGTTTCAATCGATCCTTTAATCAATTTCACTCTTTCAAATACTCTCTAAATACAAACCCTAACTCAATTTTATCATCCATTATCAAAACCCAACACAAATGAAACACTTTACAGTCTGCCGATACTCTTAATAGGTCACGTTTTTGTCTAAATCCACAAAGAGTGATGGGTTTAAACAAATTTTGGATTTTTTGAATGCACACCCTATAAGGTATGCATTAACGATTAATCCTACTATATATATTTCTTACTGAACATCTGGTCTTCTATACAAGGGCCCCCACCCTTAAAAAAAAAAAAAAACCTTATTTTTAAATGGGAAGAACACTTACATGCCCTAAGTAGATTGGCAAGAAGATAATCATCACTGAAATCATCTGTTAAGAAGAGATTTCAACTAGCAGATGAGAAGGTATGATTGTTTTACTCCAAATTTGGGGTACCATTTTTGAACAACTTGCATTGATGTGGTATGAGAAAATTTCACAAAAACTCACTTTTTATAAACCATTCTTTTCCCCACAATAGAAATTTCTAATTCATACTATTTTACAGTGTCTAAGTCCAAAGACTACTGCATGGAATGATTTAGTATACTAAGGCATCTGCCATATCTGTTTAGCAACAAACAAAAATTCAACTTTCAAAATGATTTTTTGATAGTATGAGATTTAGAAACTTTGGATCATGGCTTCTGTCAAATTTTTTAATGTATCCAAGGTTTTGTACAAATCTTTTTGGACTAACAAACTTAAGGGATGTCAACTCATAAGAGAATTTATATTGCACCCTCTAACACTAAAAAGATTTTTAGAAATATAAAAAGAATAGGCAAAGGTTTTTTTGGTAGAGTAACACCTTTATTTCCAACAATAGTGGTACAAAACCAATCACATGTGGGTGAAGGTTCAGCAAATCCAACTGATCCCCATCACACACCCACTTTTATTCAACCATCTCCTTAACCTCAAAAGACACAAAAACCTAGGAAGCCTAAAAGAAAGGACACTCAGATACCCCAGTCTAGTGATCCTAGTAACAATGTTGTAGATAAGGCTGTCCATAAGGAGTTAGGTGACAGCTTGGTGAGGGCTGCCACTACTGCTTCTAGATTAGAAGCAAAGCAGGACAGTGGTAACATAACTAAGACCCGATCTAAGGCAACACCTAATGAATCTAGTTCCCTAGTAACTACTTCAGGTGGTGGTCCTAGGTGCCAAGAAACCATGGGGGATACTATTGCTCAAACTATGTTTTGAGAATGTATCAAAACATCCAATGATTCACTGCTCGCGGAAAGCGTAACACTCTACGAAGTGATGAAGGAAAAGGACTTAAATTTGATGAATTGGATTGGCACTATTTACACTTTACCAAACGAAGGTTCTTGATTTGAGAAACAAAGACCACTCAACAGAATAAAAATGCTAGTATTGAAAAGGAGGGTCAAAAGCTTGAACAAAAAAAATATATAGGTCAAGAACTCATAAGCTAAGAGATTATACAAAGTTAAGAGTTGACTGCTAGGTAAATCCTCTAAATGATGAAGAAAGTTTAGGTGAGGATGCATCCAAACAGTAAAGGATTGATGCTATTGATGCAGATGAAGAATTTACCCTGGTTAGTGTTCATGATATAAATGTTTCTGCTGGTGAGGAAGTGCGAAGAATGGTTTGAAGTTAATAACACTGCTAATGCTAATAATTGGATGCTGATGAGGATAGTTTTCTGGGATATAGTTAGTGCTAGCTAGTGCCTGCTACAACAACTACTAGCTATCAATTAATATTGTTGATGGATAGTACTTTGGCTCAAAGCACTTGAAATAAATGAAAGTACAAAAGCCCACAAAGAAAGGGATTGTTTATAATACAAGAGCTGGGTGAATCAACACCATAATAATCTTCACAACTAATCTTCACAACAATCACAAGACAAAGGTAAATGAATATTGATAGAACCTGTGAAGAAGAAAGATCAAATCTTGCGTGATGAAGAAACTGCTTTAAATCTGCAAGCTGAATTTGATGAAGAAAGACTTGCAATAGAGAAAGCTGAAAAAGAAAAAAAAAGCCAATATTGCCTTGATTGAGACATAGGATGATATGCAGGCAAAGATAGTTGCTGATCATTGATGTGTCGTGTGTCAGGTGTATTTTTGTATCAAGTTATTATACCTATTTTATTTTATGCCCGACTTATAACTAAAAAACAACACTTTAACGGGCAGTGTACCCGGTCAAATGGTGTTTCGTGGTAAGTAGGGTGTTGATCACTAAGAGCAAGAGCGTTAATATCTAATTTATCAGTATTTTAGTTATCTAATTTATGCAAAACCCAAGCTAATGATAAAGGGGGTTTCAGCCTGAGAGACTGGCACGATTTTGGTGTCTAAACAAGGTTTGAGACGACAATTAACACACACACTTTGATAAGACAAAAATAAGCGGTCAAGCTTTATGTTAAGGAAAAAAATTTAGCCATGTTTAATTAAATAGAACGTTGGTTTGATTATTTAGTGTAATGAATGACTTATCTCGAGGGTTATATCATTCTTAGACTTAGGCGGTACTTCTTTCTAAGACCTAGACACGTTGAATCTTGTCATAATTAAATGCATCCGCATAAAGTATTTTATTTGTTGATTATAATCTACATTAGGAGATTAATAATGATCTTATTAAACCCTAGCCCATCGAGACTTTACTAACTTACTACAAATATGAAGAGCATAACCGGACTCTTAGCCAAAAGCCACACAAACAGTCCAAAGTTGCAGCGCATTAAATATGTAGGACTAGACCCAGTTGAATGATAGGTCGCATAATTAAGCATGTAAACGAGTATAAATTGATAAACATAATCAACAAGCAACGATGAATTAAGCATTCGAGATAAACAAACCAAACATTATATTATCATAAACATGGCTAATACCTAAAGGTATTAGCCAATAGTCATTGTAACAATACACGAATTCATAGATGAACGATTAAAGATAAAAGACATATACGCTAACCGCATGCGTATAAAGAGGTGTAAATGATTACAAGAGTTTTCCCATTGATTGGAGCACTTTACAGGACCTTTTTGGCTTCTTAGATCTTCTGGAAATCGAACTTGGTGGCAAAAATCATACCCTAAATCGTGTTTAGGGTTTGGTATTAATAGACTCTGAAAATTGGCTGATACGGCGTATTGGAGCTTAATACGGTGTATCGGGATTTGCTTGGCGTAGGCTCCACAAATAAAATATTCCAGAATTTTCTTGAGCAGGTTTGGATACGCCATATCCACTTTTTAGATACGCCATAATTCCATAATACGCCATTTCCATTGGAAAACGCCAATTTCCGCGAAAAAGTGTTTTTTTCTTGATTTTTGACTAAAAAAAAAAAAACAAAGTACATATACGGCGTATTCTTATAAATCGGGCAATGGATCTGAGTTCTTCAAAGTCTTTAGATACAGCGTATGCTTCATGAATGATACGGCGTATAGGGTTGGATTCCTTGGAGTGCGCGCTACGTTCTCAATCAATCTGTTATATCATTCCCAATTTACATTTATTATTGTATCTTTGAATACTTATCCAGCTGGATACGGCGTATGGAAGCAAATTGATATGCCGTATTGGGAATTGGTCAACGCGTTTTCTTGTGAAGTCTTGGCGCAGATACGTCGTATCTCTTTAGCTGGATACGGCGTATGTGTCAGAAATCAGCAATCATTAAATGTCTTCGTTTTAGCTCCAAATTATGCGCCTTTTAGCTTTTCTTCATAAAACACTCCTGAATTAACTTACAGTATTATAACTTTAAAGCAATTAAGTACCAAATCATGCAATAATTATATAAAAGTGGGCAAAACAGATGGGATAAATGATATAATAAAGTGACATTATTTGATGTCATCAATCATCAATTGGCTGAAAGATTGCAAGCACAAGAACAAGAAGAGTTGTCTGTTGAAGAAAAGTCTACATTATTTCAACAACTCTTAGAGAAAAAAGAAAGCATTTTGCAGCTAAAAGATCAAAAGAGAAAAGAAACAAACCACCAACAAAAGCTCAATAGAGAAAGATAATGTGTACTTACCTAAAGAACATGGAAGGATACAAGCTCAATGATTTGAAGTTGAAATATTTTGATTCTATCCAAGAGATGTTTGACAGAGCATTCAAAAGGGTAAATACATTTGAAGACTTTAGAACAGAGTTGGTGGAAGGCAGAGAAAAGAGAGCAGGAACTGAGCTAGCACAAGAGATTACAAAAAAGCAAAAGGTGGATAATGACAAAGAAACAACAAAGATTAAAAAGTTAATGGAAATCATTCCAGATGAAGAAGAAGTAGCAATTGATGCTATTCCTTTGGCTTTTAAGTCTCCAAGTATTATTGACTGGAAGATTCATAAAGAAGGAAGAAAAAGTTATTATCAAATAATAAGAGCTGATGGAAAGTCTCAAATGTACATGATCTTTAGTCACATGCTTAAAAGTTTTGATAGGGAAAATTTAGAAACTTTGTACAAGTTGGTAAAAGCTAAATATGAGTCGTGACAACAAGACCAGTGGAAGACTTGGATTTGTTATTATGAGGGGATTTGTAAAACAATGATTTAACCACATCTAGAAAAAAGTATAAGAGGAACAACAAGACTACAAGTGTTGAGTTGGAAGTTGGGGAATGAAAAAACTCCTGTAGCGTACATTCTTGAGTGATGCAAAATACGCAGATTTATATGTTGGAGAGCATAAGTATCCACTACACCATCTACACTTACAATGATGTTGGAAAAGAATATCTGCCCATTTAAACAATGCTAGACCAGCTTATTACAACAACAACAGGACAAATAGGAACTTTACTCAAGGAAAATCATCTAACAAAAACTCAAACCAAAATGATGTAACAGTGAGAAGGAGTACTTTCAGAAAGGATATGATATGTGGAAATTGCAGCAAAGATGTTAGGATTAAAAGTCTTCTTGATGTTGTTTGAATTATTGCTGCTCATGTTTATGTTAATGCTGCTCAGCTAAAGTTAGTGATGTTCATGAACTTCAAAGAAAATATGCTAAGTGTTTACTACTAGTAGTACACTGTTACTACTGCTAGTAAATATTATTACTGCTAGTGAAAATATTCTAAGTAGTTACTACTGCTAGTGATAAGTTACTACTGCTAGTACAAAGTTACTACTGCTAATACAAAATTACTACTACTCAAGGTTAAGACTGCTCAAAGATAAGTTAATGTTGTTAAGGTTAATAAGTTAGTACTGTTTGGTGTTAGTACTGCTTATATGATATGTATTAAGTTATTTGTTTATAGAAAAGATTATGGATACTTAGGAAAGTATTGTAAGCCGACTAGGACTCTTTGATGTATAAAAGGAGGTCCTAGGGCATAGAGTTTGATATAGTTTTTCATATATCTTTTATATTCTTAGCTTCAATGTCTTTGTAACCCTAATACTTTGAGAGTATTTCTATTATTATCATTAATAATATTAGAGATTATTTGTTTTGAATTACTGTTTCATTGATAATTCTTCTTAATATTAAAGATTAGATTCCGTATAATCTTTAATACATTCAAACATAGTTTTTACTATAGTTGTGTTAGATTTATCTAATATAACTAAACCTTAAACAAGCTTAAGGAATTCGATCTATTGAAGTGGGATTAACAAGTGGTATCAGAGCTTGTTGAGAAACTAGAAGAACATGTTTTTGCTAAAAGATATGGATCAAGATTCTGCACACATAGTGGCTACATCCAAAGTTCCCATGCTCAAACCTAGTGAGTATGAGATATGGAGGATGAGGATTGAACAATATATCCAGATGATAGACTATGCACTGTGGAAAGTCATAAAGAATGGTGCAACCTTGCCAAAAATAAAAATTATTAGAAGACGAGTGCAATTTCTATCTCGCTATAATGGTATAGGGAAACAATTAAACACACAACTGTACAAGGATCAATACTCCGTATCCCAAACCATAGGATACACCGTATGGTTCCTGTAAAAACAATTAAATACTAGATATTAAATATTTAGTTTTAACCCAACCTGAGAACGTCTAGTACACGTCTACACGCCCGTACTAGAGGGGTTCGATACGCTCAGTATAAGAGTGTCCGGGAAGACAAAACTCAATGCAACAAACATTAAAAATGCGACAACAATTATAATGACGTGTTGTCTCCCGGGAAGAAACTTTTGTTTCAACTGGTCTTTAAGTTCGACCTTTTTACTTATTCTTCTCATTCGTCATCCATTATTCGCTTCGAACTTGTCTCGAGAGCGTAACTTCTTCATAATAATTTGGATAATGCGTACTTCTTTCAAAATTTCATGTCGAGCACAACGTCTTTTGTTATATCATCACCGTCAATGATTGTAAAACTTGTGATAATAGAAAAACTTTCGACGAAAACAGGTATATCGATCAAAGTTTTGGCATGACTCTTCCCTTCATCCTTGTTCTTAATTATGGAATAATAAAAGCTTTTGGACATTAAGTTAATGGAAAAGGAAGGGAGGAGGTCAGCATTAACATACTTATACCCGATTACACAAGAAAAATTCATTTTATAAGAGTCGGTTTTAATAAAAGTTGACTCAAAATCAATATCTCGATTCGTTTTAGGTTCTAGAGGTGTGTCCAAATCATTAATTTCTATGTAGTTAACATAAGTTGGGTCAAATAGTTCATCACCCTTTCTTATAAGCTCTGTTTTTTAATCAAGATTTTTATTCACAATGACTTTTGATTATGCTTGTGCAGACTTTGAATACTTTTAAAAAACAAGTTTTTTCTTTCCCGACCCTTTAAGTAATCTCCTATATGGAAGACCATCAATCTTGAGATATTGGGCAGTTGACAGAATGGTCTGTTCGAGAATTTAAAGCGGACCATTGGTCACTCCATCGGGTATGTCCAAGATGATAAAGTCTATAGGGAAAATAAATTTGTATATCCTTACTAGCACATTTTTGGCAATACCCCTTGGTTGTTTGATGGTTCAGTCAGCTAGTTTGATGGTCAACCTAGTGTGAGATAAAATTCCTAGACCAAGGTTGGTGTAGGTGGAGAATGCCATAATGCTCACACTTGCTCCTAGGTCAACAAGAGCTTTATCAAAATAGATATTATGAATAAAACAAGGTAAAGTAAAGCTCCCTAGGTCTTTTTCTTTCTAAGGCAAGGTGTGATCATAAGCATCCAGAATCTTCACATCTTATGCCTCTCTCTCTAATTATTACAGCCAAAGTTTTGCAGTCGTCTTGGAAAAGGGACTGTTTTAGAAAATATGCTCCTGTGTTGTGTGCCCGATACGACGTATGGACCACATCCGATATGGCGTATCTAAAAAATTTAGCTTTAGCAGTTGAGATCGATTTAACTTGGTCTGGAGGGTTTGTCTCCGTAGAGCTGGGCAGGCTTCCAAACCCTCTTTCTTGCAAGACCTTACTCATCTGTCCGATTTGTATTTCCAAGGTTTTAATTGAAGCTCCTTGATTTCTTATCGCTGCATTGATAGAAGCTCGTATCTCTTTGATTATGTTTGAGTTTTCTTTATGTCTTTTAGCTGATTCTGCCATAAATTTGGTCAGTGATTCTTCCAGGCTCGGTCTTCGGTCAGGATACGAAGAGTTTCCATTGTTTCGTTGGTAGAATCCTGGCCCTGCTGCTCTATATTGTCCTCTAGGTTGATAGGGTGCACCGAATTATGTATAGTAAGCTTCTTCTAAAGTTTTTCCTTCTTCCTTTTATGGACAATCCTTCATATAGTATGGTCCCTTGCATAGTTTGCATCCGACCTGAGCAGCGTACACTTTCTCATTTAGTTTCTTTATTTCTCATTTGAGATTGTTGAGTTGGGCTTGGATAGCAGCAAGCCCATAAGTTTCAGTACTTTTGGTCCTTGAAGATGTTCCATTCTGCCATTTCTAATAGTATTCAGCCATTTCTTTGATGGCTATTTTATCATTAACGACATTTTTGGAAGGTATGGCACCCTTTGAGTCCAGAATTTGTCGAGTTGGAACATCGAGCACATTATAAAACAAGATGAATTCCTGCATCTCAGTTAAGTAATGTTGAGGGCACTTCATCAGCAATTCTTTAAATCTTTCCCATGCACAGAAAAGGCTTTCATCGGGTTCCTTTGGAAGTTGTTGATTCCTCCAATTTCTATTGCGGTTACGGGCCGGCTGGACAGTATTTGTTTAGAAATTTAGTTTTAAGAACTTCCCAGGTTGTAATCGAGCCTGATGGCTGGTTCCTTAGCCATCTGCTTGTGGCTCCATTAAGGGATACAGGGAAGGCTCGAAGCATGATTTGATCTTGAGTTATATATTTTTAGGATGTGAAATAAAGTCAAAACAATCTCTAGAACCTTTCTCGATGTTGCTCGTTTGCATTTCGTGTTCTGTAGCAACTGAAAGTATTGTCTCGAAGTCCTGAGAAAATTTCCCCTTCAAACTCAATGTGTGGGTGTCTTGGTTGATCGTGGGCCTAGTAACGCCTTCCGACCCGTAATCTCCTCGGGTTTTGCTCATGTACTGCTCCATTGTTTCTGTCATTGTTTCTCTTACTTCTTCCCCTGATTGTTCCTCGATGTCAAAAATGTGATCGAACTCTGGTGAATTCGATTCTACGAGACTTGGTGTATCGAAAGGCCTCCATCTTGAGCGAAATTTTTGTTCCGGGTTTTCAAAACGGTCGAGAGTGGTCTTTGATAGAATTGTTGTCATGCACCACCTGAAACAAATGACAATAAATCAGTAGGATATGTCTTGATGAGAGAAATCAAATGTAGAATCGAAACAAATGGATTTTTGCTTTGCTACTGTATCAGTTGACAGATACGCTGTATTCAATTAGTTTGAATAGGCCGTATAGGTCTGTTGATATAATAGTACGCCGTATTGATGTTCATAGAATACGCCGTTCATTGTTTGGAAGAACAAATAGTCGTTTAGACTGTAAACTCAAACACGTTGTTCTGGGTAGAAGGTTTGATACGTTTGTATCCAACTGGTGGATATGGCATATCAGGTGATCAATCAAAACAGAATACTATTTAAAAACAATAAAATGCGGGAATTTAAATAAACAATTTAAGCACACAATGCGAATAAATACAAACAGAATTAAATAATTAGATTACACTAAACTAAATTAATTAATGGTTAGAAATACTAATAAGAATAAGTTTAATTAATTTCACTCCCGCGGTTAGCGACGCCATAACCTGATTGTGCTGTCGTAGTGGGTCTATTATTTTGATATCAAAGTTTTTACATTGTTATTTAGCGACAAACCTAAAACAACACTTTAACGAGCAGTGTACCCGGTCAAGATGGAGTTCGCGGTAAGTAGGGTGTCGAACACTAAGAGTGAAACATTAATCCTATATTCTATCAGTATTTTAATTAGTTCTAATTAGTCTATTTACTGGTTAAACCTATGATATATACGTTGTCTAAATTATGTAGGGGTTTTTAGCCTGGTGAGTCCTTGGCACAGGTTTGGTGGAGACAAATATCAATTCAAATAGACGATAAACACAAAAAGAAGATGAAAAGAGAAGATAGAGAAAAGAAATACAAGCCAATGATAGAAAACTTGTATTAGCCATATTAAATCTTGTTCAATGTTGGTTTCCGTGTGTTTTAGGGCAATCTCGAAGTGTCATAATCATTCTTAAGGACTAGGCTGGACATATCCTAAAGACCTAGACACGATTTAATCATGTCTATAATTTACGCATCTGCATAAGTAGCACCTATAGTTTAATTATAATCTATCTTATGGTATCAAAGCAGTGGTGACCCTGTTAAAACCCTAGCCCAACAGGACTTTACCCACTTATTGTTTGACGGTGTTTTATATACTAGTAGTCCACTATTAAAATCTTTATCAATTAATTAAGAGCATGATTGCTGAAACATAAACGGGTCACCTACCGGTCCAACTAAGCTTATAATTCAAAGACAAAGACAGAAGGTTATTTGTGATCCTATTGGTCTAGTAATATAAAGCATGATATGGAGAGCTATCCCGGTATCTAGATTACTTGGTCCGTATCACTAGATCCAGTTGAATGATAGGTCACATATTCAAACGCAATATAAAACAGTATGTGGTGATAATCATATTAACAATAAACGTAAAATTAAGAATCAATTTTAAAAACAAACCAAACATTATACTTTCATTAAGATGGCGAATACCCCAAACCATTGTTAATTATTACAGCGTGATCAAACAAATGAAAATTCGATCGATTAAATGAGTAAAAAATTATTTTAAGTTTTTATTAGGATCGAAATGATGCAAAATATGTTTTAAAATGTTTTATCGCTTTGATTATGTGTTTTAAATTATGTTTGGACATTATATGACTATTATATGAGTATGTGATACATGTGTTATTTGGGTACGCCTACCTCATGCTTCGTGATTATTGGATTGGAGGGGTACGCCTACCCATATTGTGTTGGTTATGGGATCGAATGGGTATGTCTACCCAATGTGATATGCTGTGTGATACATTCGTAGTGAGCTTGGTTGCTTTTAGTGCCAGCTATTCTAAGCCCGAATGGGAAATTATGTTGTGGATATGTTGATTTGATTTTGGTTGCATGCTAGCATAAGTTCATGGTAGTTCATTATTGTCCTTCGTTTTGATAATCACAATGAAAGCGAGTAATTATTGTGTCGTCTAAACTTATGACATTCTCACCAACTTATTGATTGTGTCTTCTTAAGCATCATTTTAAGTGTGAGCATAGAGAGTTAAGGAGTGTTAAGATTCATGTCTAGGATAGACCTTAGAATTGCATGATGGAGTCTTCTCTTTCTGAAGTCTCATTGCAGATCTTCTGTACTTTGGATATTTTGATTTGTGGTGATGTTTAGTTTGGATTTATTTTCTATGTCTATGTATTGTGTGTGTGATTCACCTCAATACAAGACCCCTCTTGTGTTTGGTACCGTCATAACTCTTTATTTTCAATATAATGCATTTTAGACATTCTCTATTGTTGACATCAATGTGTTGTGATGATGCCTATCTTGTTATGCCTCATGATTCCGCCTTGGCGGGGTGTGACAGATTGGTAACAGAGCCATTGGTTATAGCGAGTAGGGCGTTTGTCCTAGACTATAACCTAGGAGTCTTTCATATAGTTTCATAATAGGAACTTCTGTTGCGCTATAGTTTTTGGTCTTTTCATTTTTTTCTTTTCTTTGAGTTTTATCTCAATATACGGACTACTCGATATCAAAATATCCAAGAGAAGAGCCAATGTAGGAGGAGCATCTCGAGGAACCGAAGGAGGAAGGGTAGTTAGAGGAGTCACGGGAAGAGGACGACTTAGATCTCTTGTCGAATGCTCGTAGTATGCATGGACCCGCGGAGTTGGGTGTCTCTTGCGAAAGCAAAGTCAAACCCAAGCGACAGTCCGGGCAAATGTTTATCCCTTATTTTACCTTGGACCTTTGTTACTATCAATGATTCTTTCGGATTTTAGTCATGTTGGGATTAAGAGCCTCTGATGCTGTTTGGATGTTATACAGCTAAATGGAAGTTAAGACTGTTAAAATATTAGTTACTGAGCTAAGTATAAATTAGTGCTGTTGGTAAATTCTTATGAAAATATGCTAAGTAGTTAGTACTGCTAGTTACTACTGCTAGTATAAGTTACTACTGTTAGTGTATATTAGTATTGCTAGTATAAGTTACTACTGCTAGTATATATTACTACTGCAAGTTACTACTGCTAGTGTAATTTAATGCTGCTGATGAAGATTGAAGAAAACTTTCTAAGTAGTTAATGCTGTTGTACACAGTTAGTGCTGCTGGTACAAAAGTTACTACTGTTGGTGTGAAAGTTACAACAACTTGAAGATTACAACTGCTGGAAGAGTTTATGCTGACAGAGAAGAGACCAAAGACTTATCAGAGAAAAGATAAATATTGCTTATGTGATAAGTATGAGATTATAAAAGATATGTATAAGTTATTTGTTTAGAAGATCATGATAATTTAGGAAAATATTGTAAGCTGATTAGGACTCCTTGGTGTATAAAAGGAGGTCCTAGGACATAGAGTTAGATATCTAGAAATCATTTTTTTTGATATCGATATAGCTTCAAGGTTTTGTAACCCTGACACTATTAAGAGTGTTCGTATTATATTGAGGCTGAAAGTTTGGTTGAAAATGGTTTGTTTTTTCTTATTCATTACTATTTCATTAAAAATTCTTTCTTAGTATCATTGACTAGATTCTTGCTTAGTCCTTTGATATTCACAATCATAGTTTATATCATAGTTGTTTTAGATTTATTTCAATACACTTAGGCTTATATCAAGCTATAAGCAAGATCTATTCTATTAGGTCAACAAGTGGTTATCAAAGTTGTGAGATGCTATTGAATAAGAAGAAGAAACTCTACTACACACAAGATCTACTTTTTAAGAATAGGGGCAAAAAACAAAGGATTATCAATCTACTCAAACCATCAAGCTACCCATACTTCAACCTGGTGAGTATGATCTCTAGAAGTATGAGGATCTTAGAGAAGTTTCCTACAATGGCTTTGATTTCTCTATATGGGAGATCTTAGAAGAAAATGGTAATGACCCATTGTACAAAAACTTGTTGTGGAAGGAGATGTTATCCTCCTACAAGTGTGAAGAGAAGGCACAAAGAAGGGCAGGAGTTGAGGCAAGAAGCAATCTGGTTGATGGCCTTACCTAATTGAGCATCGATTATTATAGTTCAACTATACATGGAGCTAAAACACTAATGAGGCTATTGAGAGACAATTTGGAGGTAATACTGCTACAAAGAAAACTCAGAAAAATCTTCTGAAGTAGCAATATGAAAACTTTGCTGCATCTAGCACTGAAGTGATTGAGCAAACTTATGAAAGGCTTCAAAAGCTAATTAGTCAACTAGAGATGCATGGTGACGTTATTCCTCAAGAAGACATCAATCAGAAGTTCTTGAGAAGTTTGTCATAAGAATCGACTATGCATACTATTATGTGGAGGAACAAACTAGAGATTGAGACATTGAGTTTGGATGACCTCTTTAACAACCTAAAGGATTATGAATCAAAGGTCAAGGAGACATCTAGCTCAACCACAAACTCACAAAATGTAGCCTTTATGTCCTTTAGCAGCACTAACAGTGCAACTAGAGCAGTTAATACTGCTCAGGGTGTTAATACTGCTAGCACTCAGGGTGCTACTGATAGCTCAACAACTGTTGAAAATTTTAGTGATGCTGTGATTTATTCCTTCTTTGCTAGCCAACCAAGTATTCCACAACTAGATAATGAAGATCTACAACAAATAAATCCTAATGATCTAGAAGAGATGGATTTGAGGTGGAACATTGCTATGCTGACTATGAGGGCGCAGAAGGTGTTCTAAGAATAACTTGGAAAAAAGCTGGACTTGCCAACAAAGAAAGAATTAGGTTTGACAAGTCCAAGGTGGAGTGTTTCAACTGCCATAAGAGAGGACACTTTGCAAGGGAGTGTAGGGCACGGAATAAAGGACAGCCAAGAATAACTCTGGAACTATAAGAAGGACTGTGCAGTTGAGGGAAAATACTTTATATGCCTTAGTGATCTCAGTGTGATGGCTGTGCAATGAATTGGAGTGACCAAGCAGAAGAAGGTCCAACCAATTTTGCTCTCATGGCTTATTCTTTATACAAAGTTCAAGTTTTATACAAAACTTTGAGGTATTAATGACTCACATTGCGTGTTCATCTTGTTCTAGAATGTGTAAAAAGAGTCTAAAAGAACAAAATGAACAATTAGTTAAAGACTAGAACAGCCAGGATCAGTGTTGTCTCTATATAAAACTGGTTTAGAAATCTTGTACTGAGCTAGACTGTTAGTCTTATGAAAGATGAGTCTGGTATGAGGAAAGATATAAAACTCTTAAAAATGTGAAATCTATTTAGAGAATTAGATATTTACAGAGCTTAAAAGGATGTTAGAGTTGGCTACAAAAGCAAAAGATGAGGTTAACTGTACAGTACAAAAAATGTGAATCATCAAAAACCTAAGTAAAATTCTAGACAGTCAGATAATGGCTAAGTGTAAAACAGGTTTAGGTTTTAATGCTGTCCTACTCCCTATACTGGGAATTTTTGCCACCAAAATCTGATTTAGTTTATTCCATAGGTCTAGATGTTTTTGTTGATGTGAATGAGTTGATAGAAATCTGTAGTTGAAAAGCTAAGTTGCGATAATAAACCTGAGACTTCTAGGAAAGAAAAGGAGCCCCATTTATTAAGGATTGGTATTTCTGTTTGTGATGAAGAAAAGTGTTGCTAAGGATTAAAACCGTTGAGATGTTTATATAACTAATTTTGCTAAGATAAACTTTTTGTTTAAGGTCTATGAGCAGTTAAATCTCCTAGGAAAACATCGGTTGTGATAAAAATAGGCAAAAAACACCTGGTTTAGAGGGTGAACAGGAGAAACTGAACAACAAATGTCTCAAAATTAGGGAGTGTATTTTGAGATGTTTAACATTGCTCTGGTCATGTGTATTGTGGTTAGTTTTGTTCATTTGAAAGAATGATTGTAATAAAATGGCATAATATGGAAGATTTGTAACAGTTTGGAATAATATTCAAAGGTGAACATATAGAATTTCTCTAAATTAACACACCCCAGTCCAATAAAGGAATTTGGTTCCAAGGACTTTTTAATAGGTATGGCCCAAATTTTTAGTTAATACTGTTAGTACCATTTTTAATACTGTTCAATCAAGAAACAACAGTGAATAATGCTAAGGATCATGAAAATGTTATTAATAATGAAATATTCGACTGCAAGAAGGACACTTTTAACAAAATTAATAGACACGCTTATTACAGTTATTTCACTAAAACTTTAATTACTGTTAAGGGAACAAGGGTTAATACGCTAGGCCAAAAAGCAGGGGGTGTTTTAATTTTTAAGTGCTGTTAAGGGAAACAAGGGAAATGCTGTTAAGGCCTCAGCATGTTGGGTTTGGAGACCAAAGCACAAAATTTTAGACCATGTCTCCAGAAACAATGGTGCATCAATGTCCTTTAAAAGATTTGACTTATGATGCATAAGTCAGATCCAAGTTCGTAATCGCTAGGGTCCCAAAAAGAAACTATTTTCTTACCATTATGTTGTAGGGTAGTATCCACACAAAGTTTGAAGATAAAGATGTGATTAAAAGTGGATGCTCTAGGACATGACAGGAACCACGATCCTATCTTACAGATTATGAAGAAACTTAATCGGTGAATTGTTGCCTTTGGAGGTAATTCTAAAGGAGGGAAAAGTATTGGAAAGGTAAAATAAAAACTAGTAAATTGGATTTTGAAGATGTGTATTTTGTAAAGGAACTAAAGTTTAACCTCTTCAGTGTATCACAAATGTGTGACAAGAAGAACAGTGTTCTTTGTACTGATACTAAATTTGTTGTTTTGTCTCCAGACTTTAAGTTAACTGATAAAAAGTCATGTATTAACTTAAAGTCTAGGAAGGATAACATGGCATTAGTGGTTTACTTCAAAGAATGTTGTTCCTCCAAGGAGTCTCACTTGTCTTTTTGCAATATCACAACAGATGAATCTTAAATCTTTGCATATGAGGCTTTGACATGTAAATCAAAACAATGAATAAATAGTAAAGGAAACCTTGTAAGAGGTTTCCTTCAAAACTTTTTGGAAATTATCAAAACCTGTGTTGCTTGTAGAAAGGGTAAACAACCAGAGCTTCTTATAAGACCAAAACAGTCAGTTTAATCAGCCAACCATTACAAATGTTGCACATGGATTTGTTTGGCCCAACATTTGTAAAGAGTTTAATGAAGAGATGTGAATTTAGTAGGTTTAGTTGGGTTTTTTTTTAGGCCACTAAGGGATGAAATAGGGAAATTCTTTAAAACATTCATAACAGGCATAGAAAATCTAATAAACCTTAGAGTGTGAAAAGGTGATTAGATGTGACAATGGGACTGATTTCAAGAATTGGGGTCATGATAGTTCTGGAATGAAATGTATAAGAGGGAATTTAGTGTTGCTAGGACTCCACAACAAAATAGAGTAGCAAAAAGGAAAAATAGGACACTAATAGAGGCTTCTAGGACTATGCTAGCTGATTCAAAATTGCCAACAACTTTCTGGGCTGAAGCAGTTAATACTGCTTGTTATGTCCAAAATAGGGTGTTAGTTATCAAGCCTCACAACAAGACCCCCTATGAACTTTTTCTAGGTAGAAAACCCGCCTTAAGCTTCATGAGACCATTTGGGTGTCCTGTTATAATCCTTAATACCATAGATTACCTAGGTAAATTTGATGGAAAGGCTAATGAAGGGTTCTTTGTAGGATACTCCACCAATAGCAAAGCATTTAGAGTATTCAACGGTAGAACTGGGATAGTAAAAGAGAACCTGCATGTACAATTTAGTGAAAATACATCTAATATTATAGGAAGTGGACCTAATTGGATTTTTGATATAGATGCACTAACAAATTCTATGAACTATAAGCCAGTTGTTGTAGGGAATCAGTCTAATGGTAATGCAGGTACAAAAGCATGTGCAGATGCAGGTAAAGCTAGAGTGGAGACAGTACCTGGCAAAGATTACATATTGCTACCATTATGGACTCAAGATCCACCATTCTCTTCTAGTCCAAAGGATTCTCCTGATGCTGGATTTAAACCATCCAATTGTGGAAACCTAAAGATTGTTAGATCGTTTAAGCTCAGGTTGTTTAGACCTTTATCTAGGATAATATCAATATTCATAAGTTATAAAAACAAAGCGGAATAAGAACAAAGATATTCAACAAGGTTTTATTACCATACGTTTCCATCAAGCCCCAATTCTAGACGATCAACTCTAGAACGGTTACAATCTAACAGGGATCAAAGATCCTTGGGGCTACACCAACACTCTAGACGTCTACATCTTCTACACTTTGTGTACACACACTTTTCTGGATGCTAAAACCTAATAACTTATATCTCTTTATATACTAGAGATATTAGGTCTTACAAAGGAAACATAATACAATTAGGAAACTATTAAATAGCATTAATCAACATTAATTCTTTCCTATCAACAATTAATAGCATTAATAACTTGTCTTTATCCTTTTAAGCAAGTCATCAATGTTGATCTTGTTTCCTTCTTTAAGGAGATCTTTTGAAATCTTATCATCATTTGAAGAATTCCTCCTTTGTCTTTTAAGTCCTTCATCTTTCATATGTTTTGTCTTATCAACTCAAATATAATTCCCAACAATGATCTAAAAGAACAAAATTGAACAATTATTTAAAAACTTAGAACAGCTAGGATAAGTGTTGTCTCTTATAAAACTGGTTTAAAATCTGTAGGAAGCTTAGACTGTTAGTCTTTAGAAAATGAGTCTGTTATACTGTGGAAGATATAAAACTCTTAAAACGTGAATCTATTTAAGAGATTTAGATATTATAGAGCTTAAAAGGAAGTTAGAGTTGACTACAAAAGAAAAAGATGAGGTTCAACTTATAGTACAAAAATTTGAAAATTCATCAAAAAGCCTAAGTAAACTTCTAGACAGTCAGATAATGGATAAGTGTAAAACAGGATTAGGGTATAATGCTATCCCACCTCCCTATACTAGGAATTTTATGCCACCAAACATGATTTAGTTTTCTTAGCTAGGAATTTTGTTGTGTGACAATAGTCTGTTAGTAAATCAGTAGTGAAAACCTACTGTTGAGGGGGACTAATGAACCTAGATACTAGAAAGAAAATAGAGCCAATTATTGAGATTAGGTATCTAAAAGTGAGGAACAAGATTACCCTAGTCAGGTTAAGCCTATTTTATAAAATTGGTTTGTTAAACCTAAAAACTGATAGGAAATATGTTGAGAAATTGGGCAAGGACACATACAGTCAATCTTTCGGTTCCCCATTAGAAGTCTAAGGGAAAAAAGAGAAAACTGAACCAACAGATTTTTTAACCCCCCCCACAACCACCCCACAATATTTTTCCTCTCTCAAAAATTAGGGAGGGATTTTGGATGTATCAACAAAGCTTGTCATGTTGTGGTGGTTTAGTTTTGATCACTTGAGATTGATTGCATTTTTTTTTTTTTTTTTATTCTAGTATAATAATCAATGGTTTGCAAATCAGTTGGGGACAAGGTTCATAGGGTGACAAACAGAATTTCTCTAAATTAACTCATCTCAGTCCAAAATGGAACATGATTCCAAGAACAGTCTTAACTAGGTCTGGCCCAATTTCACTTAATACTGCTGGACCAGTTAATACTGTTCAACCTAGAACAGGAGTGAATAATGCAGGACCCATAAAAAATGTTATTAATAATACATATTTAACTGCTATAAGGCCTTTTAACAAAATAACAGCAGCTAATAACAGTAATTTCACTAAAAAGATTAATACTGTTAAGGGAACAAGGGTTAATACTGCTAGACCAAAAGCAATTCTTAGTGCTGTTAAGGGAAACAAGGGCAATGTTGTTAAGGCCTCAGCATGTTGGGTTTGAAGAGCAAAGCACAGTTTTTAGACCATGTCTCCAGAAACAATGGTGCATCAATGTCCTTTAAAAGATTTGACTATATTGATGCACAAGGCAGATCCAAGTCAGTAATGGATTGGGTCCCCAAAAGAAACTAATTTTCCTACCATTATGTGCAAGGAAATCCACAGCAAGATTTAAAGGATAAAAGAGTGATTGACAGTAGATGCTCTAGGCACATGACAGGAAACAGATCCTATCTTACATATTATAAAGAAATTGATAGAGGATTTATTGCCTTTGGAGGTAATTCTAAATGAGGAAAAATTATTGGGAAAGGTAAAATAAAAACTGGTAAAGTGGATTTTGAAGATGTGGATTTTGAAGATGTGTATTTTGTAAAGGAACTAAAGTTTAACCTCTTTCGTGTCTTTTTCCAAACATTGTGTGACAAGAACTAATAGTGTTCTTTTTTAATGATACTGAATGTGTTGTTTTGTATCCAGACTTTAATTACTAATTTGAAAGTCATGTTTTACTTAAAGTTCCTAAGAAAAGGGATATCATGTACAGTGTTGACTTAAGATGTTGTTCTCAAGGAGTCTCTCTTGTCTCTTTTGCAAATTCCCACACCGATGGAATACTAAATCTTTGTCATAGGAGGCTTGGACATGTAAATTTTATTACAATTGGAAAAAATGGTAAAGGGGAATCCTTGGTAGAGGTTTACTTCAAAAAAATTAAAATTAATCAAACCTGGTTTGTCAGGAGGAAAGCACATAGAGCATCTGGTTTAGACCAAAATAGTCAGATTTAATCAGCCAACCATTACAAATGTTGATATGGATTTGTTTGGACAACATTTGTAAAGAGTTTAATGTAAAAGATGAATTGCCTAGTTGTCACAATTGATTGTATAGGTATATTGGGTTTTCTTTTTATGCCCCTAAGGATGAATCAGTGAAATCTTAAAAAACATTCATATCTGGCATAGAAAATCTAATTAGACATTAGGGTGAAAGTGTATTAGATGTGACAATAGGGACTGATTGAAGATAGGGTCATGAAATCAGTTCTGTGAAATGAAGGGTATTAAGAGGGAATTTAGTGTTGCTAGGACTCTACAACAAAATGGAGTAGCTGAAAGGAAAAATAAGACACTAATAGAGGCTGCTAAGACTATGCTAGTTGATTCAAAATTGCCAACAACTTTTTGGGCTGAAGCAGTTAATACTGCTTGTTATGTCCAAAAATAGGGTGTTAGATTATCAAGCCTCACAAACAATGACCTCTATGAACTTTTTCTAGGTAGAAAACCTGCCTTAAGCTTTATGAGACCATTTGGGTGTCTTGTTACAATCTTTAATACCATAGATCACCTAGGTAAGTTTGATGGAAAGGTTGATGAAGGATTCTTTGTAGGATACTCTAGTAATAGCAAAGCATTTAGAGTATTCAACAGTAGAAGAGAATCTGCATGTACAATTTAGTGAAAGTACATCTAATATTGCAGGAAGTGGACCTAATTGGCTTTTTGATATAGATACACTGACAAAATCTATAAACTATAAGCCAGTTGTTGCAGGGAATCAGTCTAATGGTAATTCAGGTAGAAAAGCATGTGATGATGCAGGTAAAGCTAGAGTGGAGACAGTACTTGGCAAAGATTACATTGGCTACTATTATGGACTCAAGATCCACCTTTCTCTTCTAGTTCAAAGGATTCTCTTGATGCTGGATTCAAACCATCAGGGGAGGAGGAAATGAAGGATGCTGAAAATCCAGGGAATGAAAATGGAAATCCACCTAAAGGGAAAGATAGTAAGGTTTTAAGTACAGAGGAGCCAAGAATTAAGCAAGAAAAGGATGCAAGTGTTAACAACACTAACAATATTAATATTGTTAGTCCAACTGTTAATGCTAGCATAGAGGATTATGCTATTGATGAGAATATTTGTTTAGGGGTGTGCTGATGATCCAATATAATGGATTTGGAAGAAAATTGGCGATTTAGTGATGCTGATGATGATGGTGTAGAGGCTGACATAACTTTAATTTGGTACTCATGGAACTCTGTCTGTTCCTATTCTATCTACCAGATTCACACAGGATCGTCCAGTTGAACAAATCATTAGAGATATACATTCAGCACCTCAAACTGGAAGGATGACAAAGAGTGTAACTGAACATGCTATGTTTAGTTCGGTACAGTAGAGGACCAACCATAAAGACTTTCAAAATTGCTTGTTTGCTTGCTTTTTATCACAAGAAGAACCCAAAAAGGTAGTTCAAACACTGAAGGATCAAGTTGGATATTGGCTATGCAGGAAGAGCCTTTTGTGATTCAAGCTAAAGAAGTTTGAACTTTGGTTGAATTAGGGTTTAGAGGTATACAATAACGGTTTAAGGCATGTCTTGATATAACGTTGCAAATGGTACATTATATGAGTAATGTACTTTGTAAAAATGATATTAAGATATTAACTTGACTTATTAGGATGTTTATATGATATAAACATTGATATAGATGGCATAGGTATGTTGCGTGAGCTCGTTAACTTTAGTTATGCAAGTAATGTAATAAAGCAAAAAATTTCCTTGTAAAAAGGTGGTTTATCATATAATAGATTTATGGTACAGTGCATCTAATTTAATAGACAGATAATTACATTGATTAAAATTATGGGTTGTTATAGTTTACAAAGTAGAAAAGGCTCTCTATGGATTGCATCAAGCTCCCAGAGCTTGGTATGAGACCTTGTCCACTTATTTGTTGGAAAATGGGTTTCAGAGAGGACAGATAGACAAAACTTTGTTTAATAAGAGGGACCAAGGTGATATTCTAATAGTACATGTATATGTAGATGATATCATTTTTGGGACTACAAAGAAGAAGTTATGCACAGAGTTTGAGAAGATGATGCATAAGAAGTTTCAGATGAGTTCTATAGGTGAACTCACATTCTTCCTAGGATTGCAAGTAAAGCAGAAGGAAGATGGGATCTTTATAAGCCAAGACAAGTATGTGACTGAGATTTTGAATAAATTTGGCTTTAGTGATGTCAAAACAGCAAACGCACCCATGGAAACCCATAAGCCTTTGCTCAAAGATGCAGATGGTGAAAATGTAGATAAACACATGTATTGATCAATGATTGGCTCATTGATGTATCTTACTTCTTCAAGACCAGATATAATGTTTGCTATATGTGTATGTGCCAGATTCCAAGTTAACCCTAAAGTGTCACATCTTCATGTTGTGAAAAGAATTTTTAGATATCTTAAAGGTCAACCTAAATTAGGCCTTTGGTATCCTAAGGATTCACCTTTTGATTTGGTGGCATATACTGACAGTGACTATGCAGGAGCAAGCTTAGATAAGAAGTCCATAACAGGAGGTTGTCAATTCCTAGGATGTAGATTGATTTCATAGCAGTGAAAGAAGCAAACTGTGGTTGCTAATTCCACAATAGAGGCTGAATATGTAGCTGCTTCAAGTTGCTGTGGCCAAGTGCTTTGGATTTAAAATTAATTGCTTGATTATGGGTATAACTTTATGCATACAAAGATCTATATTGATAATGAGAGTACTATATGCATAGTTAAGAACCCTGTTTTTCATTAAAAACCAAAGCACATTGAGATTAGACATCACTTCATCAGAGATTCCAATGAAAAAAAGCTAATTCAAATGATCAAGATTCATACTGACAAGAATGTTGCAGATTTTTTTACAAAAGCATTTGATGTAAGTAGTTTTCAATATCTGATTGCTAGTATTGGAATGCTAAATCTTTATAGTCCTGATTAAGAAAATGGTGAGGAAAAAGACTAGAGAGAACTAGTAAGATTAAAAACAAAAAGAGAGATATGTGATAAAAATAGAAAGAAAGATGTGTGATAAAAACATACATAGTGATTTACTGAGAAAAAGAATTAAGAGAAGTTGTGAGTTAAAAAAACAGAAAGAGAGATGTGTGATAAAAACAAAAAGAAAGATGTGTGATAAAAACAGACAGAGTGATTTAGTGAGAAAAAGAATTAAGTGAAGTTATGAGTTAAAAAACAGAAAGAGAGATGTGTGATAAAAACAGACAGAGAGAATCGTGAGCTAAAAGAATTAAGAGAAATCATAAACAGGCAGAGAGAATTATGAGCTAAAAGAATTGAGAGAAATCAAAAACAGACAGAGAGAATTGTGAGCTAAAAGAATTGAGAGAAATAAAAAATAAACAGAGAGAATTTGTAAGTTAAAATATTAATTTAATGATGAAAATTCTGATTAGAAAGGAATTTTAGTTAATGCTGGTGATTCAAAGTTAATGCTGCTACGCATAAACTTATTGCTGCTAAAGAAAGTTAATGCTGCTAGGCATAACTTACTAATGATGGTTGTAAGATAATGCTGCTAGGCTTAATTTACTACTGAGTTACTACTGCTGGGTTACTTACTACTGCCAGTTGAAAGTTAATGCTTCTAGGCATAACTTACTACTGCTAGCGAACGTTAATGCTGTTGAGGGTATTTTCATAAATACTTTGATTAAGGGTTTCATTCAATCATTTAATCAATTTCAATCTTTCATATACTCTCTAATCATAAACCCTAACTCAATTTCATAATTTATTATCAAAACCCATCACAATGTCTGCTCTAAAGTTTGCCGATTCACACAATATGGTCGCGTTCTTGGCTAAACCCACTGAAAGTGAAGGGTTTAAGCAAATTGTAGATTTCTTGAATGCGAATCCTATCAAATATGCGTTAACGGTTAATCCTACAATCTATACTTCATGTATTGAGCAGTTTTGGGCTACTACAAAGGTGAAAACTATTAATGGAGACGTTCAGTTGCATGCCCTAGTGGATAGGAAGAAGGTGATCATCACTTAATCCACAATAAGGAGAGATCTTTAACTGGAAGATGCTGAAGGTACTGATTTTCTATCCAATGCCACTATTTTTGAGCAGCTTATACATATGGGGTATGAAAAACTTTCTCAGAAGCTTACATTTTATAAGGCTTTCTTTTCTCCTCAATGGAAGTTTTTGATTCATACTATTTTGCAATGCCTAAGTGCTACATCTACTGCATGGAACGGATTTAGTAGCACTATGGCCTCTATAATAATCTGCTTAGCCACAAACCAGAAATTCAACTTTTCTAAGCATATCTTTGAAAGTATGGTGAAGAATGTAGATAGTAGTGTCAAATTTCTAATGTATCCAAGGTTTGTGCAAGTCTTTCTGGATAAACAAGTTGGTGATATGTCTACTCATGATGAAATTTTTGTTACACCCTCTCACATAAAGAAGGTATTTGGCAATATGAAAATGGTTGGGAAAGGATTCTCTAGAGCAGTTACACCCTTATTTCCAACCGTGATGATTCAAGCTAAAAAAGTAATGGGTGAAGGTTCAGCTATGCCAACTAATCCCTATTACACACCCATCATTCAACCATCAACATCACAACCTCAGAAGAAACAATCTAGGAGAAAACAGAGAAAAGACAATGAGATTCCTCAACCCAGTGGTCCTACAGAGCCTATAGCAGATGAGGCTGCCAATGAGGAAAATGTACCTACACAGTCTAATGACCCACCTCTCTCAAGAGTTAACACACTTGGAAGTGGGGAGGACAGATTGACACTTAAGGAATTGATAGACCTTTGTACCAAACTGTCTGATAGAGTTCTTGACTTAGAGACAACAAAGACTGCTCAAGCAAAGGAGATTGCTAGTTTGAAGAAGAGAGTCAAGAAGCTGGAAAGGAAAAAGAAGTCAAAAACTCCAGGGATGAAAAGATTATTCAAGATTGATAGATCTGCACAAGTTGTTTCCTCTGAAGATGAAGGTTTGGGTGATCAGGAGGATGCATCCAAACAAGGAAGGAAAATTACTGACATTGACCAAGATGCAGAAGTTACATTGGTTGATGAAACTCGGGGGAGGTATGATGATGCTTAAATGTTTGATACATATGTTTTTAATGGTGAAGAAGTGTATGTTGCAGAGCAAAGTGAAAAAGTTGTTAAAGAAGTAGTTAGTACTGCTGAAGTTAGTGCTGCCGCAACAATTACTACTGAAGAGATCACTTTAGCTCAAGCATTGGTTGTATTAAGGAGTGCAAAACCTAAGGTTGTGGTACAAGAGCCAGTGCGGAGTACAACCATAACAACACCCTCAACAATACCTAAAGCTAAAAGCATTACTTTTAGAGACCCTGTGAATCTACAACAAGAACAACACTAACACCAATACCTTCAAACATCAAGGATAAAGGAGAAGCTAAGATGATTAAACCTGAGAAGCCTTTAAAGATGAAAGAACAAATAAGACTTGATGAAGAACTTGCTTTCAAGCTACAAGCAGAAGAAGAAGAACAAGCAAGACTTGCAAGAGAAGAAGCCAACATTTCATGGGATAATATGCAAGCAATGATAGAGGCTGATAGGTTATTGGTTGAGAGATTGCAAGCAAGAGAGCAAGAAGAATTGACAGATAAAGAGAAGGCAAGATTGTTTGTAGAACTCTTAGAGAAGAGAAAGAAACACTTTGCAGCATTAAGAGCTTAAGAAAAGAGGAACAAGCCACCAACTAAAGCACAAAAGAAAAGTACAATGTCAACTTATCTGAAACACATGGCTGGTTATAAGCAAAGTCAATTAAAGAACAAGCCATTTGTAAAAATTTAGAAGTTATTTGATAAAGCCATGATACGGGTAAACATGTTTGTTGATAAGGATACTGAGTTGGTGAAAGAGAGCTCAAAGAAAGCTGAAGCAGAGATGGCACAAGAAAGTAGCTTAAAGAGAGCAGGTGATGAGCTAGAATAAGAGTAGGAAAAGAAGCAAAAGATAGATGATGAACAAGAAGAAGCTGAGATGAAAAAGCTTATAAAGGTTGTTCCTGATGAAGAGGAAGTAGCAATTGATGCTATACCATTAGCTACTAAACCTCCAAGCATTGTTGATTGGAAGATTGTTAAAGAAGGAAAGGTTAGTCTATTTCAAATTATAAGAGCTAATGGAAGTTCAAAAAGGTACTCATCAATGATTCATATGCTTAGAGATTTTGACAGAGAAGATTTGAAACTCTATGGAAATTGGTGAAAGCTAAGCATGGATCTACAAGACCAGAAGAGGGATATGAGAGAGTACTATGGGGTGATATATGGACAATGTTTGAGCATAATATAGAAAATACAGTGTGGAGAAATCTACTTAGAAACAAAGTGTTGATTTGGAAATTATTTGATTCCTGTAGAGTACACTTTGTGAGGTTTCAAGACATGCATCTCTTTATGTTGGCTGAAAAGAGATATCCCCTTACACCAGCGACAATTACAGAGATGTTGAACAAAAAGCTTCAAACTGATCATTTGAATGCAACATGTTATCAGCTTCTTAAGCTTATAACAAAACAACTTAAAAAACAATAAAGTGTTTGGAAGCATCCTCCTGGTGATTATGAAGCTTTCAATGAAGAAACTTGAGATTTTAAAGATAAATATCAAGTTTAGGGGAGGATTGTTAGGATTAAAAGCCTCTTGATGCTGTTTGGAAGTTACTACTGCTAAATGGAAGTTAAGACTGTTAAGGTATTAGTTATTGCTGCTAAGTATAAATTAGTGTTGTTGGTAATCTTAATGAAAAATATGCTAAGTAGTTAGTACTGCTAGTTACTACTGCTAATGTAAGTTACTACTGCTAGTGTATATTAGTACTGCTAGTATAAGTTATTACTGCTAGTATATATTACTACTGCTAGTGTAAGTTAATGCTGCTGATGAAGATTGAAAAAAACTTTCTAAGTAGTTAATGCTGCTGGTACAAAAGTTACTACTCTTGGTGTGAAAGTTACAACTGCTTGAAGATTATAACTGTTGGAAGAGTTTATGCTGATAGAGAAGAGATCAAAGACTTATCAGAGAAAAGATAAAGATTGCTTATGTGATAAGTATGAGATATTTTTGTAAAAGATACGTATAAGTTATTTGTTTAGAAGATCATGATAACTTAGGAAAATATTGTAAGCCGGTTAGGACTCCTTGGTGTATAAAAGGAGGTCATAGGGCATAAAGTTAGATATCTAGAAATCGTTTTGTTTTGATATCGATATAGCTTCAAGGTTTTGTAACCCTAACACTATTAAGAGTGGTCATATTATATTGAGGCTGAAAGTTTGGTAAACTGTTTGTTATTAAGCTTCAAAGTTTTGTAACACCTGAACATCTATTATAAGTGTTCCGGTACTTATATTGAGGGCAGAATAGTTTGGTAAACTATTTTATTATTGTGCTCATTTATTAATGTTTGCATTATAAATTATTTTTGTATCACATTGACTAGATTCAGCATTGTCTTTTGTTAGTCATAATCATAAAGTTCTCATCTAGAGTTGTTTTGGATTTATTCAATACAACTTAGGATTATTACTAGCTAAGCAAGATCTATTGATGTAGGATCAATCATCAAACCATTTTTAATTGTGACATTCAAATTGCAATTAAAACATTTAACTCTTAGGACGACCTCGGATTTACCAATTCTGCACTACATACGATCGGTTTCTCTACCTGTTAGTGCATTATAGACCATAAGTAATCAAGTTTTATAAATTTAAAACTTGGTAAAATTAATTTTAAATGAAATCACGCATCAAGTTTTTGGCGCCGTAGCAGGGGAGCTAAAACTAGTTTACAATTTGAATACCTGTTTTTTTATCTAAAAGTTTAAGAACTAAATTTCTGTTAATCTTAATTTTAGGAAACAAGATGGGTGACGCCAACATCAACACGCTCACGATGGAGCAATATTTAGCATTGACGCGTGGAAACCAGGCACCGAGCGTGGTTAAACCCGAAATTAGAGGCAATGTCAATTTTGAAATTAAAATTCAGTTCATGAGAGAATTGAGAGAAGATACCTTCTCTGGGAACAAAAATGACGATGCTTATGAACACCTGGAAAGGATTTTGGACATCGTCAGTTTGTTTAATATTTGAGAGTTACACATGACACAGTCATGCTGCGTGTATTTCTCATCACCCTCACTAGAGCTGTAAAGAGGTGGGTGGACAGACTATCCCCAGGAACCATCAACACCTGGGATTTACTCAAAAATGCCTTCATTCAAAGGTATTGTGCACCATCTTAAATGGATAAGCAGCTTAAGGAAATCCACAACTTCAAACGGGAAAGTGATGAAACATTATACCAAGCTTAGGAGAGGTACAATGACCTCTTGTATAAGTTCCCAACACACGACTTAAACAGCCATCAGAAGGTCAACATCCTGTATAATGGGTTGGACACTATGATTCGCCAACTACTGGATTCGCAGGGACCAATACTTATTAAGACACCTGCTCATGCATTAACTACAATCCAAACTATGACTGACCATTCCCAAAAATGACACGACTGGTCAACTAACAGGAGGCTGAGTAATGATAGCTAAGCTAGGATTGTAGCTATCATAAATAAACTGGATAGCCTTGGCAGAGACATGAAGAAGCTGAAGGAGAATGTGCATGCCATCCAAGTAGGATATGAAAACTATGGAGGAGCTCACTATAACAAAGACTGTCTAATTCGTGAAGAGGTCAAAAGCGTTGAGGAAGTCAAGTATAGAGAGTTCGGATGACCCTTCCTAAATAATAACAGGAACGGTGCTAGATATCATGTAGGTCCACCAGGATACTACACTCGTATTGATAATCGCCCACCTTTTGGTGAGAAGAAGCCAAGCCTCAAGGAACTAATGAACAAGCACATTGAAGAGTCGACACAAAAAATAGCAAAAATGGAAGAATGGATGAAGAAGCTGTAGGAGAGCACGAAGTTGAATACTAGGAACCAAAATGCTCCATTAAAGAATCTGGAGACACAGATTAAGAAGCTAGCAAAAGATTACCAAGCAAAGGCTGCTAATGAAGTTCCAGATCCGTTAGTTGGGTAGTGTAAAGCAATATTTTCTAACAATAAAGTGCCAACAGATGAAGCCTCTTCTAAGGGAACTACTCAACTCCAAGAAGTATCTTTTATTTCTGATGAGAATGTGCAGGATCCTAAGGAAACGTAGGAAAGGCCACAAGGAGTCTTGCCATGCCAACTACCACCAAAAAAATTGAATCCAGGAAGTTTTAGTCTTCCCTGCACAATCAGTAGTTTAAAATTTAATGCAATGGCAGACTTAGGAGCTAGTGTTAATATCATGCCAAGATCGATGTTTAACCATCTAAAATTAACAAATCTAAAAAAGACTGATATGTTGCTTAAAATGGCAGATATGACAAAAAAGCCTCCTGTAGGAATTGTTGTGAATATCCTGGTCAAAATAGATAAGTTTTTATTCCCCTCTGACTTTATGATTATCGATATGCTAGGTGACCCTAATGAACTATGATTCTAGGTAGACCATTCCTTTCCATTATTCATGCTAGGATTGATGTTTTTGATAAGGAAATTTTATTAGGAGTTAGGGATGAGAGGATTGTTTTTTATATGAATAGTAATGTGTACCATCTAGTTGTCCTTGTCGAAAATGCATGCATGATCAATGAAGTCCAAGGGGAAGAATCATTCAACCCTCTTGAGATAGGCAATGATATCTTCTTATATGAGTTCCCTTGTCTTTAGAGTTCAAAAATTATAACTACCTCTGTTTAACTAAGGAAAACAACAAAGATACTTTTGTTAGTGATGATATGCAGGAATATCTTGAAGGAGAAAAATGGATGACAAGAATGTCTGAACCTATGACTAAAACTCCAAGATTGCATTACTAAAGACGACATTAGGTTTTGAGAGATGGCGAATTTGAGTTTTGGCCCACTTGTGACCCGACTATTAAAGCATACGACGGGGGAGACAATATCTATGGATTAGATGAACATAGAGCCTTAAAATAGTGACATTGTCATCTTGATAATGAAAGATGATGCATGAAGGGAAGAAATATGTCGTTCCCTGACTTTATCTTGGTAAGGAATGGGGGCAACAGGCTTGATGATTCAATTAGGGCAAGAAGATATAATGAATGGTGTACCAAAAATAATAATCACTAGGATTATGAAAGCACCTCAACACCAAACATTGAAAAAGATACCATAGCTCCAAGAAATGTTAATAACCCGTATAATCGAGAAGATCCAATGTTGAGCATGAGATCTTATTTCCCTGATTCTTCACAGAAGAACCAAATCAAGTCCCGACTAAGGGACTATTCATTCATGAAACGATTGAGGTTTAAGATTGGGCATAGAAACGTCAACAAAACAATAAAGAATGCAGTGCTAAACGAATAGGTCATAGATTGTTTTGAGGAAGAGACAGAAAGTAACAAAGACCTATTTCTAGAAGTTTAGAAGAGTACAAGTTGGCTTTTGATATGGAGATCGAACAATTGGTAGATGAATATGAGCTTGGCATAGGAAAGAAAGGGTACGTCCTGGATGACATATGGGAAAAATATGAACAGGTCCATGGAGGAACTATGTATTCATGGCACGATGAAGGATTCGAAGAAGAAGAGCGTTAGGAAAGTGGTCTTGACGAAAAATATTATGATCCACCTTAAGTGTGTGTTGAAACATTTGAGGTTAAACGATAAACATTTAAAAACAAACAAAAATTCTATTAGAAACAAAAAAGGGTTAATTATTATTATGGATTGGTCTTAGTTTAGTTTATAGTTTTATTAGTAGTTATGATATAATAAAGTCTATCTTGGTCAAAGTTAAGTAAAGTTGTCCAATTGGAGTGCAGAGTAGAGAGTGGTCCTTGGGTGAGGAGCACTCTCAGATCGGAGAGCTAAGCAGGCTCAAAGCAGGGAGACAAAGCAGGTAGATAAAGCAGGGACAACCGGGCAGTAAGACAAGCTCTTAGCAGGGAGACATGCTCATAGCAGGTAGACAAAGCAGGGTTCAGACTTGTGTTATTATCCCTGCTTTCTACCCTTGTGTTATTGTCTCTGTTTGAGGTGCTTTCTAGCTATATAATATTAAAGCATTGGTGTCTATAGATTACTCATCTTGAAGGAGTATTTATAAAAGTCTTGTAGTTTATAACTTCACTTCTCCCTCCCATTTCTATTTTCCCCTTTGAAATGAAAATTTAGAAAATGATGAAAATACTCTCAAGCTCCTCTCCTCTATTCTCAATAGCTTGTGTATGATTACTACATAGCAAACATAGCATCTAACAACTGGTATCTATCGCCAGGAGAGATCTAGTGTGTGTATTTTGTGATCAAATCGAGCTTAATTATAAGAAATTCGATTGTTTGAGCTTTCATAAGGATGAACAGTAGGTTTCATATGGTTTAGATCTATGATTTGATGTGTTTTTTATCTTTAAACGCAAACTATTAGCTTTCGTAACCATCAAATTGTAGATTTAATATATTGCTTACGAAAAATACGTGTTTTTGGATTTAAATTGATCGAAAAATTAGATTTGATAGCTTTCGTAAGCATGAAAATGGTTTCGGTAACTGTTTTTTAGGCAAGAAATTGCTTACGTAAGTCATTGTTTATCTTTTGTAACGTAGAATTACTTTCGTAAAATTGATTCTAGCTTTCATAAGGAAGAACTTTGTTAATTTGAATAGAAAACATTGTGTTTTCATTCTAAAAATGCTTAAAATCAGATTAATAGAATTTCTTTAGGTTTCGTAGTTAAGAATTTACGAAAGTAAGTGGATTCTTGTTTTTACGTAAGTAGAGGATATTTGGATTTTATGAAAGGGGGTTTCATATCCTTGAACTTTCGGTAACTGTTTGGTTTCATAGACTGTGGAAGCTTTCGTATTCTTTGTTGTTTCGTAAATCAGGGGTTTTGTATCCATAAGCTTTCGGTAACCGTTTGGTTTCATAGATTGTGGAAGCTTTCGTACTCTTTATGGTTTCGTAAATCAGAGGTTTCATATCAAAAGCTTGGTTTTGGTTTCGTAAATTCACGGTTTCGTATCACAGTAGAGGTTTCGTAACACAGTTTAGTTACTGAAGGTTTTGTAAAGAGGTTTCGTAACTCATTGGAAGCGGTTTTGTAACACAAATCTAAGGTTTTGTACACTGTTAAGGGGTTTCGTATCTCATTATTTGGGTTTCGTAACATAGTTAAAGGGGTTTCGTATCTTCTAATCATTGGAACTTAAGCTTTCGTATTCAAGCTTAAGTGTGACATAGTCTTTTGATTAATCACGGACTCATTGTAGTACAAGTCAAGGTTGTTATTGCTCGTTCACTTCACGATTACAATACTTTATCTATAAAACGATCCAAGTTTGGTTTGTAATCTATTAATACATCATGTCTGCTTTAAATAATTCAAACAACTCAAATCAGCAAACCTTAGCTAAGTTAGGAGCAAATGCAAGACCACCAATAATTAAGAAGGGGAATTATATTCCATGGGAAAGTCGATTCAGAAGATTTTTGGATATCCAGTTTGAAAAGGGGGAAAAGATGTGGCATTCGATACAACATGGACCTAATCAAAGACAACTGGTTCCTAATCCTGATAATCCTGAAGGTCAAATACTTGAACCGTTGTCCAAAATGAATGAGGGTGATAAAAAGAAATATATTGCTGATGTCAGGGTTATGAATTACATTCTTCAAGCAATACCAAATGATATATACAATTCAGTGGATGCATGTGCAAATGCTAAAGAAATGTGGGACCGAATCAATAGGTTAATGCATGGATCTGATATTACTGCTACTGTGAGACATTCACGGCTTATGGATGAATTTGATAAGTTTGTAGCAAAAGACGGTGAATCATTAAACTTTGTGCATGAAAGGTTAACTACACATGTAAATATCATGGATCGTAATAATGTTCGCCTCATTCTAGTGGCAATCAACACAAAGTTTCTTAATTGCTTGCAACCAGAATGGAGCAAATATGTTACCATGGTTCCTTAAAATCAATCTGACAAAGTCATCTCATATGATATGTTGTATGATTCGTTGGTACAATTTGAACCACATGTTCTAGCATCCAGGGCAAAGAAAGCTGCCAAGAATCAAGATCCATTAGCTCTTATTGCTCATTCACATGCTTCTTCATCACATCTTCATGCCAATTCTTCTTATTCTCCACAATCATACTTTGTCACACATCCTCCATCTGTTGTTGATTACGATGACAAATATCAAGGGGAGTTACAAGGGGATTCTTAAGATGACAAGCTTACAACTGCTATGATATTATTAGCCCGAGCAATCTCTCAAAAGTTTTCTTTGCCTACAAACAATCGTCTTCGTGTGTCATCAAACACAAAAAATCAAGCTGTAATTCAAGATGGACGAGTTGACATACAAACCAAGAATACAGGTTACGGTGGAATTACTAACAAGAATTTGGGAAGAAATAGGAATCAAATGTTTCATGCAGGAAATGCAAGTGATGAAAGCAATCAAATTGTTTAGCATATACCACGAACTGATTATACTCCAAGTAAAGCAAATGTGCAGTGCAATAATTGCAATGAGAAAGGTCATTATGCTCGTGACTGTAAGAAACCAAAAGTTCATGATGCTAAGTATTTCAGAGAATAAATATTGCTAGCAATGAATGATGAAGCTGGAAGTCACCTCAGCAACGAAGAAAATGATTTCATGCTTGATAATGCATATGGTGAGGAATCGTTGGATGAATTGACTTCATCCATTATGTTGATGGCTCGACTTCAACCAGCTGCTAAAACTACGGACATTGTGCCATCATATGATGACAAGGCTGTAAGTCAGGTACATGACTCATCCAAGGCACATGAACAAGTGAGTCATGTAAAACGTAAAACTATTATTCAAACAATAGATGATGATCAAATTGATTCTAATAACATATTTGATGATCCGTATGTGGACAATAATGGTGGTACGTCTAACCATGATTCAAATGCTCATGAAAAAAAATCAAGAAATACAAATGCTAGCATATAATATACAACGTGAACCTGAAAAACAAAAAAGTGTGAATAATGAGCTTAAAAAGCAAAAATATTTGCTACAACAGGAGCTTGAGACGTTTAAGGATCGGGTCGAAACATTTGATGCACAAATAGTTCAGTGTTCAAAATATAAAGAAACATCTGATGATTTGAAACGTGAGTTATAGAATGATAAAGACACAATTGATCGACTTTTGAGAGAAAAAGATAAAATTCAAAGTGATTGTTTCAAAATTGAAAATGAAAAGTTACTCATTCAACATGAAACTCAGTTAGCTAAAAAGGCTTTTAGAGAGCGAGAAAATCAATATATTGAAGATATTGTTGATCTTGAAGAAAAACTGAGTTCTCATGATCGAATTGTTTATAAAATAGGTCAGTCTCTTTAAACGATTCACATGCTCGGAAAGAAACCAAACAAAATTTATGATCCTTTTCTTAAAGCTGGGTTGGGTTATCAGAATCCCGAATGTCTCAAGAAGGCCATTGCAGCACAACCTAAAATATATGATGGAGATATGCTTCATAGTGAAAAGTTGATAACCAATTCAACTGATTTAGAGGAAACTTTAGAGGATGCGGAAGAAAGTCGAAACAAAATGATTCATGTTAACTATGACAAAATAAATGTGCTTTATGAAACATTTGTTCCTCAACAAGAAATTTCTGCGGAACAAACATGTTTTTCAATTCCTTCTACTTCCAATCATAGTTCTGAGTCTAAAGATGTTCCATCCGAATAGATAAGTTTTTATTCCCCTCTGACTTTATGATTATCGATATGCTAGGTGACCCTAATGAACTATGATTCTAGGTAGACTATTCCTTTCCACTATTCATGCTAGGATTGATGTTTTTGATAAGGAAATTTTATTAGGGGCTAGGGATGATAGGATTATTTTCTATATGAATAGTAATGTGTACCATCCAGTTGTCCTTGTCGAAAATGCATGCATGATCAATGAACTCCAAGGGGAAGAATCATTCAACCCTTTTGAGATAGGCAGTGATATCTTCTTATATGAGTTCCCTTGTGTTTAGAGTTCGAAAATTATAACTACCTGTGTTTAACTAAGGAAAACAACAAAGATACTTTTGTTAGTGATGATATGCAGGAATATCTTGAAGGAGAAAAAAGGATGACAAGAATGGCTGAACCTAAGACTACAACTCCAAGATTGCATTACTAAAGACGACGTCAGGTTTTAAGAGATGGCGAATTTGAGTTTTGGCCCACTTGTGACCCGACTATCAAAGCATGCGACGGGGGAGATAGAATTTATGGATTAGATGAACATAGAGCCTTAAAACAATGGCATTCTCATCTTGATAATGAAAGATAATGCATGAAGGGAAGAAATATGTCGTTCCTTGACTTTATCTTGGTAATGTATGGGGGCAGCAGGTTTGATGATTCAATTAAGGCAAGAAGATACAATGAATGGTGTACCAAAAATAATAATCACCAGGATTATGAAAGCACCTTAACACCAAACATTGAAAAAGATACCATAGATCCAAGAAATGTTACTAACCCGTATAATCGGGAAGATACAATGTTGAGCATGAGATCCTATTTCCCCGATTCTTCACAGAAGAACCAAATCAAGTCCCGACTAAGGGACTATTCATTCATGGAATGATTGAAGTTTAAGATTGGGCATAGAAACGTTAATAAAACGGTAAAGAATGTAGTGCTAAACGAATGGGTCCTAGATTGTTTTGAGGAAGAGACAGAAAGTAACAAAGACCTATTTCTAGAAGTTTAGAAGAGTACAAGTTGGCTTTTGATATGGATATCGAACAATTGGTAGATGAATATGAGCTTGGCATAGGAAAGAAAGGGTATGTCCTGGATGACATATGGGAAAAATATGAACAGGTCCATGGAGGAACTATGTATTCATGGCTCGATGAAGGATTCAAAGAAGAAGAGCGTTAGGAAAGTGTTCTGGATGAAAAATATTATGATCCACCTTAAGTGTGTGTTAAAACATTTGAGGTTAAACGATACACATTTAAAAACGAACAAAAATTCTATTAAAAACGAAAAAAGTGTTAATTATTATTATGGATTGGTCTTAGTTTAGTTTATAGTTTTAATAGTAGTTATGATGTAATAAAGTCTATCTTGGTCAAAGTTAAGTAAAGTTGACCAATTGGAGTGCAGAGTAGAGAGTGGTCCTCGGGTGAGGAGCACTCTCAGATCGGAGAGCTAAGCAAGCTCATAGCAGGGAGACAAAGTAGGTAGACAAAGCAGGGACAACCGGGCAGTAAGATAGTCGGGCAGTAAGATAGCCGGGTAGTAAGATAGCCGGGCAGTAAGATAGGCTCTTAGCAGGGAAACAGGCTCAGAGCAGGTAGACAAAGCAGGGTTTGGACTTGTGTTATTGTGTTAATGTCCCTTCTTTTTGCCCTTGTGTTATTGTCTCTGTTTGAGGTGCTTTTTGGCTATATAATATTAAAGAATTGGTGTCTAGAGATTACTCATCTTGAAGGAGTATTTATAAAAGTCTTGTAGTTTGTAACTTCACTTCTCCCTCCCATTTCTATTTTCCCCTTTGAAATGAAAATTTAGAAAATGATGAAAATACTCTCAAGCTTCTCTCCTTCATTCTCAATAGCTTTCGTATGATTACTACATAGCAAATATAGCATCTAACAAGTGGTATCTATCGTTGGGAGAGATCTAGTGTGTGTACTTCGTGATCGAATCGAGCTTAATTGTAAGAAATTCGATCGTTTGAGCTTTTGTAAGATGAACAGTAGGTTTCATATGGTTTAGATAATGATTTGATGTGTTTTTTTATCTTCAAACGCAAACTATTAGCTTTTGTAACCATCAAATTATAGATTTAATATCTCGTTAACAAAAAATACGTGTTTTTGAATTCAAATTGATCGAAAAATTAGATTTGATAGCTTTCGTAAGCATTAAAATGGTTTCGGTAACTATTTTTAGCCGAGAAATTGCTTATGTAAGTCATTTTTTAGCTTTCGTAACGTAGAAGTACTTTCGTAAAATTGATTCTAGCTTTCATAAGGAAGAACTTTGTTAATTTGAATAGAAAACATCATGTTTTTCATTCTAAAAATGCTTAAAATCAGATTAATAGAATTTCTTTAGGTTTCGTAGTTAATAATTTACGAAAGTAAGTGGATTCTTGTTTTTACGTAAGTAGAGGATATTTAGATTTTACGAAAGGGGGTTTCGTATCCTTGAGCTTTCGGTAACCGTTTGGTTTCATAGACTGTGGAAGCTTTCGTATTCTTTGTTGTTTCGTAAATCAGGGGTTTTGTATCCATGAGCTTTCGGTAACCGTTTGTTTTCATAGATTGTGGAAGCTTTCATACTCTTTGTCGTTTCATAAATCAAAGGTTTCATATCAAAAGCTTGGTTTTGGTTTCGTAAATTCATGGTTTCGTATCACAGTAGAGGTTTGTAACACAGTTTAGTTACTGAAGGTTTCGTAAAGAGGTTTCGTAACTCATTAGAAGCGGTTTTGTAACATAATTTTGAGGTTTTGTACACTGTTCAGGGGTTTGGTATCTCATTATTTGGGTTTCGTAACACAGTTAAAGTGGTTTCGTATCTTCTAATCATTGGAACTTGAGCTTTCGTATTCAAGCTTAAGTGTTACCTAGTCTTTTGATTAATCACGGACTCATTGTAGTATAAGTCAAGGGTGTTATTGCTCGTTCAGTTCACGATTACAATACTTTATCTCTAAAACGATCCAAGTTTGTTTGTAATCATTTGATACATCATGTCTGCTTCAAATAATTCAAACAACTCAAATCAGCAAACCTTAGCTGAGTTAGGAGCAAATGCAAGACCACCAATGATTGAGAAGGGGAATTATATTCCATGGGAAAGTCGATTCAGAAGGTTTTTGGAGAACCAACTTGAAAAAGGGGAAAAGATGTGGCATTCGATACAACATGGACCTTATCAAAGACCACTGGTTCCTAATCCTGATAATCTTAAAGATCACATACTTGAACCGTTGTCCAAAATGACTAAGGTTTATAAAAAGAAATATATTGTTGATCTCAGGGTTATGAATTACATTCTTCAAGAAATACCAAATGATATATACAATCCAGTTGATGCATGTGAAAATGCTAAAGAAATGTGGGAACGAATCAATAGGTTAATGCATGGATTTGATACTACTGCTACTGTGAGACATTAACGGCTTATGGATGAATTTGATAAGTTTGCAGCTAAAGACGATGAATCATTAGACTCTGTGCATGAAAGGTTAACGACACTTCTAAATATCATGGATCATAATAATGTTCGTCCCATTCCAATGGCAATCAACATAAAGTTTCTCAATTGCTTGCAACCAGAATGGAGCAAATATGTTACCATGGTTCGTCAAAATCAATCTGACAAAGTCATCTCATATGATATGTTTTATGATTCGTTGGTACAATTCGCACCACATGTTCTAGCATCTAGGGCAAAGAAAGCTGCCAAGAATCATGATCCCTTAGCTCTTATTGCTCATTCATAAGCTTCTTCATCACATCTTCATGCCAATTCTTCTTATTCTTCATAATCATACTGTGTCACACATCCTCCATCTGTTGTTGATTACGATGATGAATATCAAGAGGACAAGCTTACAACCGCAATGATATTATTAGCCCGAGCAATCTCTCAAAAGTTTTCTTCACCTACAAACAATCGTCTTCGTGTGTCATCAAACACAAAAAATCAAGCTGTAGTTCAGGATGGACGAGTTGAGATACAAACCACGAATGCAGGTTATTGTGGAATTGCTAACAAGAATTTGGGAAGAAATAGGAAGCAAATGTTTCATGCGGGAAATGCAATTGATGAAAGCAATCAGATTTTTCAGCATATACCACGAACTGATTCTACTCAAAGTAAAGCAAATGTGCAGTTCTATAATTGCAATGAGAAAGGTCATTATGCTCGTGACTGTCAGAAACCAAAAGTTCGTGATGCTAAGTATTTCAGAGAACAAATGTTGCTAGCAATGAAGGATGAAGCTGGAAGTCATCTCAGCAACGAAGAAAATGATTTCATGCTTGATAATGCATATGATGAGAAATCGTTGGATGAATTGACTGCATCCGTCATGTTGATGGCTCGACTTCAACCAGCTGCTGAAACTACAGACACTGTGCCATCATATGATGACAAGGATGTAAGTCAGGTACATGACTCATCCAAGGCACATGAACAAGTGAGTCATGTGACACGTAAAACTGTTATTCAAACAACAGATGATGATTAAATTCATTCTAGTATCATATTTGATGATTCATATGTGGACAATAATGGTGGTACGTCTAACCATGATTCAAATACTCATGAAGAAAATCATGAAATACATATGCTAGCATATAATGTACAACGTAAAGCTAAATAACAAAAACGTGTGAATAATGAGTTTAAAAAGTAAAAATATTTGCTACAACAGGAGCTTGAGACGTTTAAGGATCGGGTCAAAACATCTGAGTCACAAACAGTTTAGTGTTCAAAATATAAAGAAACATGTAATGATTTGAAACGAGTTACAGAACGATAAAGAGACAATTGACCGACTTTTGAGAGAAAAAGATAAAAATCAAAGTGATTGTTTCAAAATTGAAAATGAAAAGTTACTCATTCAACATGAAACTCAATTAGCTAAAAAGGCTTTTAGAGAGCAAGAAAATCAATATATTGAAGATATTGTTGATCTCGAAGAAAAACTGAATTCTCATGATTAAATTATTTATAAAATAGGTCAGTCTCTTCAAACGATTCACATGCTTAGAAAGAAACCAAACAAATTTTATGATCCTTTTCTTAAAGCTGGGTTGGGTTATCAGAATCCAGAACGTCTCAAGAAGGCCATTGCTGCACAACCAAAAATATATGATGAAGATATGCTTCATAGTGAAAAGTTGATAATCAATTCAACTGATTCAGAGGAAACTTTAGAGGATGCGGAAGAAAGTCGAAACAAAATGAAAAGCAAAATGATTCAAGTTAACTATGACAAAATAAATGCGCTTTATGAAACATTTGTTCCTCAACAAGAAATTTCTACTGAAGAAACATGTTTTTCGATTCCTTCTACTTTGAATCATAGTTCTGAGTCTAAAGATGTTCTATCAGAATCACCAGTTTTAAAAATGCGAAATGAAAGTCGATTGTTAAAAATGTTCTATAAATTGGGTGATGCACTTACCGGTTTCTACACTAAGATTAATAAAACTCTTTTGAAAGATGCAGAACGTAGATGTCTGTCTGATAGTCAAAATGAATTAAGGGAGTTTTATAAAACCGATGTGATTCCGACTTCAAGATCTTTATACAAGAATTTGAAAGATATCAAAGAAGAACTCATTGCGGAAGTGCAGAAAATGTTAAATATTTTTAAGTCAATGGAACAAAAAGTTAATGCAAAATCTCTAACATAAATTCTTTTACAAAAGGAGGTTGATCAACTTTTGGAAGTGTCCTTGACAAGTGAAATCTGAGATTGTGTGTTTATCTCGGCTGCACAACAAAAACATGATTTGTTAAAAGATGAACTTGAGAAAAGTTCAAATGATTTCAAGGAAATCCAAGCCAATTTGCTTAACAGAATCAAAATTCTTGAAAATGATTTTCAGCGATCACAAGCTTAGTGTATTAATTTTGAACTAAAATTACAACATCAAAAAGAGAAAATGGCTTGTGATGTTTCTTGGAAATCAAAATTGTCAACTTTGACTTCTGAGAACGTGTTATTAAAAGGTCAAGTTGAGTCAGTTGATCAAGAATGAGAAAACATTAAACTTGAATTTCAAAAGCTTTCTAATTCCATCAAAGTAACACGGGCACAGCATAAAAAAGAAGTTGATGAATTAATTCAGTGTGTCACTCAAAACACATATGCTTATGGTGATGTGCGCGCTGAAAATCAAGATCTTTTGTCGACCATTTATGAACTTAAAAGTAAGCTTCGCATAATTGAGAAAGGAAAGAATGTGAATACTAAGTTTGATTCATCTGAGACCTTAGGAAAACGTGTATGTGTTACACCGTTTAACAAACAAATAGCACACAAGGCTATGAATACGTCAAACACTAAGGTTAACTCAGATATGTAACAATCCATATTTTCAGGTCATTTACGACGTCATTTAATTCACTATTTATTTTTAGTCTCGTACGCGTTTGCTTTTAATTTTAATCGTTAAGTTAAATCGCGTAAGCTAAAAATTATCATTTAACATAAACGGGCATCAAACAATTAAATATTTACGTCAAGCAAGTGTTAGATAATTATTTAGAGGAAAATTATTAACTTTGCACATTTTATTTTTATTGGTTATGTAAAGTGTTTACGTTTCGCGATAAAAATACGTTTAGGCATTCACGGAACCACCAAAACTTTTCTACGCTTCAACAAATAGCCATTATTATACCTAATACCCAAAGTTTCATAAAACTTCATCCACATGTATTATCTAGGCCGAATTTTATATAAAGAGACCAAACCAAAACACTACACATTACAAGTATTACATCTGCATTTAACCTTTACAACTTTAAGCTTCAAGTTATACAAGATTTTTATACAAAATATCAAAGACACCAACTAGCACCCCCCCTAATTTTGGATTCAACGTAGTCCCAAGGGGACATGAAGCACACAAATCACGAACTTAACCTTGTACAACTCTAAACTCATTAAACCTTAGGTACCATGGCTAGTTATTTTAACCAAGACTTTCCTTAAATCCCTCCCTATGTCTTTCTAAGTCTTGACCACTCTCTAATAGTAACTTGGACCAAGGTTGATGTATAAATGAAGAAGACTTGAAGTCTCTCACACAACAAACACACCTCACGAATGTCTCACAGAAGAAACACACTTCAAAGGCCAAGACTCTTAGCTTTTTAGTATAAATAGGGACATTGTAGCCATTGATAAGGCATTTAGTTTTTAATCTTTCAGCTTATATTAGGTTTAATTTATTGTACTTTTATTGAAAGCCTTGTATTGTTTTTAAGTTTTAATGAAATTTTAAAGTTTTATGTTAAATTTTGTTTTTAAAGATTAAGGCATTTTATCTTATAAAAGTGTTTTATAAGATATCATAAGCTCATTTTAACTTGTTATAAGCTGTTCACTCAAGTTTTATGAACCTTTACATAGTTCATAGTGTTTGAGTTACTATTTCATTTAAATCATCAAAGAAACTATCAAATTCTTGGAGCATGGTAAATTGTGGATGGACATGGGTTTAGAGCTTTATAGGAAGCATATAGGATGTGTTTGAGCTTATATTTTCAGCCTGCATAAGCTTTGGACCTTTATAAGCTTCATTCTCTATTTTTACTTAAACTGCTTATTTGCTTATTTCTGGCTTAGTGTGCTTATTGTCTGTTTGTATATGCTTATATTAGCTTATTAATGATGCTTAGTGCTATTTGTGCTTAGTTTTCAGATTGATTTTCATTTGTGCAAGCTTTGTCTAAAATTTGTCTTAGAATAACTTATAAGTTAGCAGATCTGTTTGGCTTATTAATCTGGCTTATTTGAGTGTTTAGATTTGATCATTAGGTTTATATTTAGATTATTAATATCTGGTATTAAGGTTTTGTGGACTGCATTTATGATTTGAAGATTTAAATTTGAGTTTAAATGGGTTTAAGGAGTGTTTGGCTTAGTGGTAAAAAGGGGTCAAATTGACTTTTGTTCTTAAAATCAATCTAGATTAGCTAAAAGTGATCTTTAAAATCAGTTTTTAAAAGTTTTTATGCATTAAATCTTAAATTTGAGGTTTTGAGTTTCTTTGTTGTGAATATGTGCACATAGTAGGGATTTTTAAAGCTTAGTTGTTTAATCATTGGAAGTTATGCTTTTTAAGTTAGTTTAGTGTTTGTAAAGCCTCAATATAGTATAGAGACTAAGTGTAGTGGTTCTGCATCATTTGGTTGAGTTTTGGTGACAATCTGTCATCATTCTTTTTACATATTAGTTGAAAAAAAAACTCACAAGCCCATTTTCACTTTAGATTTTAGCATAGTGTAAGTTAAAATTAGGGTCTGATTTTGATTAGGCAAGTAGTTAGTAGTCCAAAGTTAATCTGTTAGGGCTTATTTTGAACTTTAGAGCTTATTCTATAGCTTATTATTAGGGCTGCAAGTAGTGGGTTAGGACTTTTATTCCAAAAACTAGCAATCTGTTTTAGCTTATTTCTAGATATAAAGTTAGTTGAAATTGCTTATTTAGGATTAAGTTTTGCTAATTAAATATGTTTAAGTGCATGTTGGCTTATTTGGGTTAAGTTTACAGCTTATTTGAGCTTTTTAGTTTGAAATCAGTTATTCAAAAGAAGTTGTTAAGGTTTTCATAGAACCTGTCACTTTCTTTTGCTTATTCTTAGATTATTTTTTATTTTTGTAAAAAGTTGCTTTTCTAAACTTTTGCTTATTTTACAAGTTTTTTAAAAAATATATATATAAAAAAGGTTTTTCCAAAAAGGAAGGCCACAGGACTCGAACCTGTGACCTCCCTTTTACATAGCAAGCAATTTAGCACACACTCTCACAACCACAACACTAGATAGGGCCATCTGTTATGGTTTTACACAATCAAATACTTAACCCCTTTTTCACTCCTTTAGTTAAAAGTAATTTGAAGCTTATTTCCATTTTTCCTGGCTTATTAGATTTAGCTTATTTTTGTTTTTAATTTTCTTGCAATCTTAATACTTTTAGCTACTTTCAGTAATTTTTTAGAATTTTTATAAAATAGTTTAGTAATTTTTAGGAATTTATTTAGTTAAAAAACTTTAAAAATTAATATCTTTAATTTTAAAAGAGTAAAAAATACAAATCTTTTTTAGAAAATTTTCTTTTGTCATTTTAGAGGTTTACATGCAAAAGAAAATATTCTAAAAAAGATTTGTATTTTTTGCACTTTTAAAATTAAAGATATTAATTTTTAAAGTTTTTAAATTAAATAAATTCCTAAAAATTACTAAACTATTTTATAAAAATTCTAAAAAATTACTGAAAGAAGCTAAAAGTATTAAGATTGCAAGAAAATTAAAAATAGAAAATAAGCTAAATCTAATAAGTCAGGAAAAATGGAAATAAGCTTCGAATTACTTTTAACTAAAGGAGTGAAAAAGGGGTTAAGTATTTGATTGTGTAAAACCATAACAGATGGTCCTATCTGGTGATGTGGTAGTGAGAGTGTGTGCTAAATTGCTTGCTATGTAAAAGGGAGGTCACAGGTTCGAGTCCTGTGGCCTTCCTTTTTGGAAAAACCCTTTTTTAATAGATTTTTAAGATAGAAAAACATGTAAAATAAGCCTAAAGTAACAAAGAAGTGTAAAAAGCAACTTTTTAACAAAAATCAAAAAAATAATCTAAGAATAAGCAAAAGAAAGTGACAGGTTCTATGAAAAACTTAACAACTTCTTTTGAACAACTGATTTCAAACTAAAAAGTTCAAATAAGTTGTAAACTTAACCCAAATAAGCCCACATGCACTTAAACATACTTAATTAGCAAAACTTAATCCTAAATAAGCAATTACAACTAACTTTATATCTAGAAATAAGCTAAAACAGATTGCTAGTTTTTGGAATAAAAGTCCTAACCCACTACTTGCAGCCCTAATAATAAGCTAGAGAATAAGCTCTAAAGTTCAAAATAAGCCCTAACAGATTAACTTTGGACTACTAACTACTTGCTTAATCAAAATCAGACCCTAATTTTAACTTACACTATGCTAAAATCTAAAGTGAAAATGGGCTTGTGAGTTTTTTTCAACTGATATGTAAAAAGAATGATGACAGATTGTCACCAAATGATGCAAAACCACTACACTTAGTCTCTATACTATATTGAGGCTTTACAAACACTAAACTAACTTAAAAAGCATAACTTCCAATGATTAAACAACTAAGCTTTAAAAATCCCTACTAGGTGCACAGATTCACAACAAAGAAACAAAAAACCTTAAATTTAAGATTTAATGCATAAAAACTTTTAAAAGCTAATTTTAAAGACCACTTTTAGCTAATCTAGATTGATTTTAAGAACAAAAGTCAATTTAACCCCTTTTTACCACTGACCCAAACACTCCTTAAACCCATTTAAAGTCAAATTTAAATTTTCAAATCACAAATGCAGTCCACAAAACCTTAATACCAGATATTAATAAGCTAAATATAAACCTAATGATCATATCTAAACACTCAAATAAGCCAGATTAATAAGCCAAACAGATCTGCTAACTTATAAGCTATTCTAAGACAGATTTTAGACAAAGCTTACAAATGAAATTCAATCTGAAAACTAAGCACAAATAGCACTAAACATCATTAATAAGCTAATATAAGCAGATACAAACAGACAATAAGCATAATAAGCCTGAAATAAGTAAATAAGCAGTTTGAGTAAAAATAGAGAATGAAGCTTACAAAGGTCTAAAGCTTATACAGGCTAAAAAGATAAGCTCAAACACATCCTATATGCTTCCCATGAAGCTCTAAACCCATGGTCATCCACAATTTACCATGCTCCATGAATTTGACAGTTTCTTTGATGATTTTGATGAAATAGTAACTCAAACACTATGAACTATGTAAATGTTCATAAAACTTGAGTGAACAGCTTATAACAAGTTAAAATGAGCTTATGAGATCTTATAAAACACTTTTATAAGATAAAATGCCTTAATCTTTAAAAAAAGAATTTAACATAAAACTTTAAAATTTTATTAAAACTTAAAAACAATACAAGGCTTTCAATAAAAGTATAATAAATTAAACCTAATATAAGCCGAAAGATTAAAAACTAGATGCCTTATCACTGGCTACAATGTCCCTATTTATACTAAAAAGCTAAGAGTCTTGGCCTTTGAAGTGTGTTTCTTCTGTGAGACATTCGTGAGGTGTGTTTATTATGTGAGAGACTTCAAGTCTTCATCATAGTCATCCATTATCAGTGCTCTCCAAGCCAAACGATCTCAACCCTTTATTTTTGTCTTCTTCCTTAGACAAATGAGGGTTTATGGGATTGCCAAGGTGGCAATGACCCACGTGATGTGGGGTTGAGAGAGGGTGATATTTTTGTTGTTTTGTTGCAGGGTGCTGGGTGAAGAAGACACAAAAATGGCAATTTGGCGCCAAAATGAAAGTTTGTGTTTGTATTCTGTTTTGGTGATAACAGGGGTGAAGGATTGGGGTTTTGACAGAAATGGCCCTTTAACTTGTATTGTTTGATTGCATGGACAGTCCTTGTGGTGCAAATGTTATAAGAGAGTTAACAACTTCAGTCCCTGAAGTTGTATGGTTGTTACAAGGAAAGTCCTTTGGGACTAACGGTGAACCAAACTTAACAGCCATATTTGTTAAATGGGGTTGGGCTGTTAAGTTGGTATTGGGCTTGAATTGGTTTTGGGCCCTAAATGGTTTATTAACCATTTTAGTCTTCATATAATACCTTAATGGCCTGACCCGGCCTATTAGATGGGTACGGGTGGGCCCATTAAGTATTTCTTCGGATTTGGCTTCGGTTTTGACTTTGATTTCTCGATGTTTACTTTGGTTGACTTTTTAACTTTGTCTTTTTAATTTTTTCACACTCTTTCCGTTCTCATTCTCGGTTTTGTTGTTTTGGCTTCGTTTTTGTCCTTTTCTCGGATATCCGTTACCTACACAATATAAATGCAAAACACACAAATACAATGTATTTTTGGTATGTTTTTAGTCTTTTAAGCACGTTTTTTAAAGGTCAAAGGTATGTGTATTTAAACACATACCAAAATCCCCCATACTAAACTATTGCCGTGTCCTCACGCAATGCTATAAGTAAACACTTAAGAAAACTAAGAATCTCAATCCCCCTCGACTAATTACCTCGAAAAGTAGCTAAGTGTTCATCAAGGGGAATTAAAGAATCGTTAGTTTTGAAAAGCCTCGTTTTTACCATTCTTAAATATATACACTTATTCCTACACATATTTTTGTATTTTTCCTTTTTCTCATTTTTTTGTACTTTTCTTTTTAAGCAACTAACTAACATGTTTGACTTTTGTTATTTTCATAACCTTTAGGGTCACGGAATAAGATGCATTTCAATCCTAAAATGCCCAAAAAGGATAAATTCATCGTCCCCGACTTTTCACTCGTCCCAAACCAAGCTTAAAAACGAAATCACCGTTAAATATAAGCTAAGATGCTAACACTACTCATACTTGTACCTTGTAAACTTTTCACTCCCGACAATTATTTCATATTATGTTAGTGTGCTTATTTCAAATTTCAACCATGGATCAACCTTTTTAAGAAAATTGCAATATTTCTATTGCTTTACGTTCCACCCAAGAATTATGATTTTGAAGGCGAGATCATCCCATGTAGCGACTTTCGTCTCGGCACATCCTAACCTTGCGGCTAAGTGACCAGGCTTTTGACACCCCACAGAGACTAGTATCGAGACTCACGGACCTTCGGTTTCAAAAACTCTTAGGTTTCCCGTTTATAAAACAATTCACTTAAAAAAACCACAATCTTAAAACGAATTAGTCTTAGTTCAAAAATATATTTGAATTAAGAAAAAGAGATTTTCCCTATATTTATTAAATCACGTATATCACACTTATCATAATTATATTTTTTAACAAAGGAAACCCTCGACCTTTTAGAAGGCTGCAACATCGGTTGTGAGCCGGCAAGATGCAGCAAACTTTTATTAGCCCACAATTTATAATTATTACTCTTTTTTTAACATATTTTATATTACCACGATATAGAGAAAACTTCCTTTTAGAAAATTCAAGTATAAATTTGAACTAAGACTAAACAAATTAATGTTGTCGACTACATTAATAAAGTTTCAATATCAAAAATTGTTGATTTAAGTTTAATTTTCGAAAATAGCACGTATTATTAGTCCGGTTAGGAGCTTGTGGGAGAAAAAGCCACAAATTACACTTATGAGCTTGAAAGATTTCCAAATAATCCTTGTTTAGCATCTAACTCATACTTAACTCTATCATTTTCCGTTCTTCCCAAAGATCCGTGAATGCTTAGTCTAAAAGTTAAGGAACAAGCTAGAGCTCAACACGCTCGATCGAGTCAAAATTTATTCTTATTCTACCCAGCAGAAAAGTTAAAATTGTGACAAAATACTTATTTTATTTTTGAAAATTTTTAAATTTTTTCATTTTTTTGAAATTTTGGTGGTAAAAATGAGATTACGCGAAAACAACGACTGCAGGTACAATTAAATCGATAGATCCCCCCCTATACTAGAATTAAACATTGTCCTCAATGTTTTAAGAAGGGTCCTAAGTCGTTTATTAAGTATGCTTAAAGATAAACGTTAGTCAATTAGATTAGGTTATTAGATTTCCCAAATGAAGCTGAGGATTTGAAGCTCAAGTGATCGAAGGACAAAACCGCGAGCACGAGAGGCTTCAAAAATCCGGGACAATCCTGGACAATCACAAAAACTCAAGCAAACGAGAATGGAAAGAGGCACACCTCCTCACAAAAAAAACACTTATTCATTACTACATAATATAACTACGGATAAGCATGGGTTGCCTCCCACGAAGCGCTTATTTAGGGTCACTAAGCTTGACCCAATACCCGAATTCATTTGTCCTTAGGGAAGGTTTGGAGATTCGGGACAACCAATTTTGGTACGTCCCTTCCAAAGTAGTGCTTAATTCTATGACCGTTCACCTTGAAATTTGGTCCTGAGTTTTGAGATAACTCAACGGTGCCATATGGAAAGACATGGGTAATGGTGAATGGTCCGGACCAACGGGATTTTAACTTGCCCGAGAACATCTTCAATCTAGAGTTAAAGAGGAGGACTTGATCACCGACGTTGAAAACGCGATTTTTGATCTTTGAGTCATGGATCCTCTTTGTTATCTCTTTATAGATCAAAGAGTTCTCATAGGCATGATCAGGAAGTTCATTTAGTTCATTGAGTTGAACTTTACGATGATCACTCGCGGTCTTAAGGTCAAAGTTTGCATGCTTTAAGGCCGAGTAGGCTTTGTGCTCGAGCTCGATCGGTAGATAACATGCCTTTCCGTACACGAGCTTGTATGGGGTACACCCGATGGGTGTTTTGTAAGCGGTACGGAAGGCCCAAAGTGCATCATCTAGTTTGTCCGGCCAAGAGGTACGGTTCTCTCCCACGGTCCTTTTAAAAATTCGTTTCAAGCCATGATTGGATACCTCAACTTGCCTACTTATTTGTGGGTGATACGTGGTGGAGAGACGGTGAGTAACTTCATATTTATGCATGACCTTTGAAAACTGGTCATTGCAAAAATAGGTTCCGCGATCACTTATGATAGCACGAGGGCCACCGAATCGAGCAAAGAGAGATTTAAGAAATTTGCAAACAACTCGGGCGTCGTTGGTGGGGAGCGCTTTCGCTTCAACCCATTTTGACAAATAGTCGACCGCCACGAGTATATATTTGTTCCCTCATGAAGACGGGAATGGCCCCATGAAATCGATACCCTACACGTCAAAGATTTCGCAAACTTGGATGGAATTTTAAGGCATTTCATCACGCTGCGAAATTTTTCCTTGACGCTGACAAGTGTCACATTGGGTGACCAAGTCATGGGCATCTCGGTAAATAGTGAGCTAATAAAATCCTGAGTCAAAAACCTTTTTGGCGGTGTAGTTGGCACCGTAATGTCCCCTGGTGGGTCTACTACGGCAAGCTTTGAGGATGTCAACAGCTTATTGGCCTGCAACACACCGCCGGATCATTTGATCCGCACATATTTTGAACAAATAGGGGTCGTCCCAAAAGTAGTATTTAACATATTTGAAAAACTTGTTCTTTTGTTGGGACGGCATCCCTTTAACAATGAAATTCTCCGCGTAGTAATTTGCATAATCAACAAACCACGGGGTACTTGAGTCACCACGAAAAGTCACCATATTAAGTGTCTCGAGAGGAAACGTTTCATTTACCTCTTTTGGGTCGAGCACATTTTCATAAGGATTTTCTAATCGGGAAAGATGATCAGCCGCGAGATTCTCGGCTCTTTTTGTGTCAATTACTTTGAATGTGAACTCTTGAAGGAGGAGAACCCACTGGAGCAATCTCGCCTTGGAATCTTTTTTAGCAAAGAGATATTTTAAGGCAGAGTGATCCGTATACACTATGCTCTTGTTCAAGATGAGGTAAGACCGAAATTTCTCGAAGGCATACACCACGGCTAACATTTCTTTCTCCGTCGTGATGTAATGTGATTCCGCCTCGTTCATTGTTTTACTAGCATAGTGTGTAGGCTTAAAGTATTTTTCATGACGTTGCCCCAAGACTGCACCTATGGCAAAGTCGCTTGCATCGCACATAAGCTCAAAGGGTAAATCCCAGTCTGGGGCAATCAAGATTGGAGCTTCGGTAAGTTTTTTCTTTAATGTTTCAAAAGCTTGAATACATTCATTGGAGAAGATGAACGGAGTATTCTTCTCAAGAAGATGAGTCATCACTCAAGAAATTTTGGAAAAATCCTTAATGAACCGTCGGTAGAAACCGGCATGACCAAGAAAACTCCGAACACCCTTAACGGTGGTGGGATGAGGTAACTTAGCAATCACATCGACTTTGGCTTTATCAACCTTAATCCCATTTTTAGAAATCTTATGGCCAAGGACAATGCCTTCCTTAACCATGAAATGACTCTTTTCCCAATTAAGACAAAGATTGGTGTCTTCACACCTTTGAAGCATCTTGTCTACACGAGAGAGGCAATTTCCAAATGAATTCCTAAAGACCAAAAAGTCATCCATGAAGACTTCCATCGTTTTTTCGATCATATCATGAAAGATAGCCATCATACACCTTTGGAACGTATCCGGTGCATTGCATAAGCCGAAAGGCATGCGACGGTAGGCCAATGTTCTGTAAGGACACGTGAATGTTGTCTTTTCTTTATCATGAGGTTCGATGGGTATTTGAAAGTAACCCGAGAAACCATCGAGAAAACAATAGTACTCGTTTCCCGCTAATCTCTCGAGCATTTGATCCATAAACGGTAGTGGAAAGTGGTCTTTACGGATGGCTTCATTTAACTTTTGGTAGTCAATGCATACACGCCAACCCGTAACCAATCAAGTAGGAATTAACTCATTTTTATCATTTTGAACAACGGTAAAGCCACCTTTTTTAGGTACGCAATGCACAGGGCTTACCCAAGGACTATCTGAGATTGGGTAAATTAATCCGGCGTCAAGAAGTTTTTCAACCTCCTTTTTGATGACATCGTGGATCTTTGGATTCACCCGTCTTTGGTGTTGAACCGCCGGTTTATTAGTCCTCTTCCATAATAATCTTGTGAGTACAAAATTCCGGGTTAATACCCTTGATGTCGGAGAGTTTCCAAGCGATGGCTCGCTTGTGTGACTTCAAAACCTTTATGAGAGCGGCTTTTTCCTCGACACTCAAATCTTTAGCAATTATGACGGACAACTTGTCGTCACCTTCCAAAAATGCATATTCAAGATGAGGAGGTAAGTCCTAGAGTTCGACTTTGGGAGGTTCATCAATTGAAGATTTATCATTTTTAGCTTCACAAAGTTTAAGTTCTTTTCGAATTTCAGGCAAATAATTTCCTTGATTGGGAGGGGGTAATGATGGATCATCATTGAAAAATGCTTCAAGAAGAAGAATATCCCCCTCCGGGTCATAGTAAGAGTCATCAACTTCTGGTAAAGTTGGATCATCTTCAAGAGCGAGGAAAGCATCGACTTCCTC
>BQNB010017323.1:0-70133 GCA_026074375.1 Tanacetum coccineum | reverse complement strand
ACCCAAAGATGATATCATCAACATAAACTTGAACTAGAATGATATCATTTTTGTCCTTCTTTAGGAAGAGAGTTTTGTCAATGGTTCCTCTTCTGTATCCATTCTTCAGCAAGAAAGCAGATAAAGTGGCATACCAGGCTCTGGGAGCTTGATGTAGCCCATAGAGAGCTTTTACAACTTTATAGACTTTCTGAGGATATTTAGGATCTAGAAAACCTGGTGGTTGAGTCACATATACCTCTTCATCAATTTTCCCATAAAGGAAGGCACTTTTAACATCCATTTGATAGACTATAAAACCCATGTATGAGGCAAAGGCCAAAAAGATCCTTATGGCTTCAATCCTGGCCACAGGAGCAAAAACCTCATCATAGTCTATCCCTTCCTCTTGCCTATGTCCCTGAGCAACTAACCTTGCTTTATTTCTGACAACAACTCCTCTTTCATCCTTCTTATTTCGATAAACCCACTTTGTACCGATAGCCTTCTTCCCATAAGGCAAATCAACTAAAACCCAAACCTTCTGTATCTTAAACTGCAGCAATTCTTCTTGCATAGCATCAACCCAACTTTCATCTTCAAGTGCTTCTGAAATCTTCTTGGGTTCATTTTGAGATAGAAAGCAAGCAAATAAACAATGCTGGAAGTCCTTATGATTATTTCTCTTTTGCTTTTGAACATAGCTAACAAAAGCATGAGCTCCAGAACTTGTATTTACTTTGCTTCTTGTTTGAACTGCTGAGGTTGGATCTCCTAGAATAAGAGCTGAAGGATGAGAGGAGTGAATCCTTGATGTGGGAATAGGACTAACATTCACAACAGTTTCCAAGTTTGTGAAGTCAGCCACTGCACCCTCATCATCATAAGATGAAGTAGTAAAAATACCATCAGAAGAATTTTGATAAATATCCTCAAGTGGAGGTATTTCTGAATCATCTTCTTCAGGATTTGTTGGATCAGAAAGAGATAGTCCCTCATGAGGACTGGCAGTACTAACTGGTATGCTAACAGTATTAACTAGGTTAGTACTGCTAGCTTTAGCTGGTGTGCTAACAGTACTAAAAATGTTAGTACTGCTAGGCTTAGCAGCTCCTTCTTGTATAACCAAGTTCTCAGTTTCTTGTTCAAACTTCTTCCTGAGAGCTTCAGCTTCCTCATTAGCTTCCACTTTTCTGGCCTCTAAGTCTTCAAGTTCATCCATAAAGACTTGTTCTTCCTCTCTTGGACCTTCTCTCTTATCATCTGATTTTAAAGCAGGAGTGATTTTTGAAGAATAAGAAGGCCAAATTGGCATTCGGACAAAAGCAGACTTGAGCAATTCATCCTCTTTTTTCAGATCCCAGTGCACAATAGTGTCTTCTGTACATGCAATTTTGTTAGCTTCCTTGTGACGCTGCATGTAGGTTACTTGAAATCTCTCTCTGAACTGAACAGGATGATACTTCATAGATTAGTTAAATAATACAAGATTCAAAAAGTCAAGTTGGACCTTTCCCCTGCAACATTTGGTTTGTTCTCTAAGAAGGTGATGTCAGGTTTTCTTCACTCTTTTGGTTCTAAAATTGTATAACTCTAAAAGCCTTGCTTTGTAGAAATAAACCCAACTAAAAAAAAAAGCCCTCTTTGATTTCCAGCAAACTTGTCGCGCGCTGTGTGTCCCAATGGTATCAAGATGGTTACCTAGCACCCAAAAGGTCTCAATATTAACTTATGAATGTATCTTACCCATTAAAGTTCAAAAGGTGTCTATAGGAGGCTTGGACACTACTACCCTATTTAGACATAACAGCAGTACTAAACATCTATCAGCCCAAAACTATTAGGATAAAAATGAATCTGCAAGCATGTTCCTACAGCTCAATAAGGGTCCTGTTCTTCTCTCAGCACTCTATTTAGTTGTGGAGTTCTGGCATTACTGTATTCCCTCTGATCCTTTTGACTCACGAGAATTCAATAACATCCTTGTTCTTAATTCTGTACCATTGACACATCTAATAGTTATAAACTTATTTGATTTAATTGGTTCTCTATCTGTCTATAAAAGTTCCTTAATGGATTGCACACAGTTTTCATCCTTAGTACTTAAGAAAGAATACCCAACGTATACCTTGCTAACATCATCAGTGTATCACAAGTCAAAAGGTCTTTAATAGGTTTAAGCTCCTGACAGATGTAGGTCCAAACAAATCCATATGAAGAAGTTGTAAAGAATGGCTAATAGAGCTTACTGTTTTGGCCTTACAAGAGGCCTTGTGTTGCTTTCCTTTCTGACTAGCAACACAAGTGTGGTCATTTTGAAAAAGCTTTGAAGGTAAACCTCTTACAAGGTTTCCCTTTACAAGTTTGTTTAGGTTTTTGAAAATTAAGCAATGACCCAACCCCTATAGCCATTTGTTAGATTCATCAGTTTACCTTTCAATTAAACAAGCCAATCCTCCTGAAGGAACAATGTTCTCTAAATTGAACTGTACAATTGTTTTGTCTGGGGATTTTAATGAAAGTAATAACTTGATTTTTCCATCAGTAACTTAAACTCAAAGACAAAACAAGACATTCCGAGATCATAAACAGAAAACCTGTTCTTTTTGTCACATATTTGTGACACAGAAAAAAGATTGAACTGCTGAAGTTCTTTTACAAAGGCATACATCCTCAAAATCTAACTTACACACGTTTTAATTTTAAACCTTTTTACCATCTGAATATAACCTTTAGCTACCTCCAAAAGCAATAAGGGCACCATTAAAGTTTGAAATTACAGCAAGGTATGCCTTGTTTCCAGTCATGGGTGCCTGGAACATCCCACTATCATCAATATCCTTAATTGCTTTAGAGCCCTATATGGATTAATCCTGCACACAAAATAGAAGAGATTAGTTTCTCTTAGGGACCCAAGCCTGTTATGGCTTGAGTCAGGCCTAGTGGATCTTTGAAAGTGTAACATTTTCTAAGATTAGGAATCCACCATTTTATTTTGGGACAATGGCCAGTTGTATCTTTGTGGTCTTCCAATTTACAACCTGCTTGAGGCTTAACATTAAGTTTCCCTTTTCCCCAACAGTACTACTGTAGTTACCTTATCATATTAAACATTTTGGTTTGAAAAAATCTGTCTACAGTACTGTTGTCTTTTTAAAGGACTTGAAGATGGTGAATGAGTTTGTGAAAAACATTTGCTGTCTAACTCTATTCACAATGGGCTTAACAGTATTAACTTTCATGGCAGTACTAGTTAGTGTTGTCTATCTGTTAACACTTTGCCTAGCAGTACTAAAAATTTTAGTACTGCTAGCTCTAGCAGTACTAACTGGAATTTTACCAGTTCCAGTTAGTACTGCTGAAGGAACAAATTGGTTTTGTGTATTCACTCTTTGCACATTATTCCAACCATTGTTTAACTCAGCTTTTCTTGCCATCCTCTTCTCATGGAAATCACAATCTCTAATTAAATGATTAAGACTTTAATACTTATTAGAATCAAATACCTATCAAAATGCTTTAATTATTTTTTTAAATGCCTGAAAATGATACTTAATCACTTCTTAATTCATTTACAGGAGGAATACAAGCATTAGAGCAAGAGACGTGGGATTTGGACATGGAAAATAAGTGTAAGAAGAATCGCAAGGCTAGTTACGGCGTAACCACCCTACAGGAGTTATGCCGTAACCAAAATTAAAGAGGGAATGTGAAGACTAATCAAATAACATACTAGATGTGAGGGTAGAGAAAGAGTGGGTTGGATGAACACTTAGAGAGAGAAAGTAAACATATAAGAGAACTTTGTATTATGTGTGAAAAATGAACAACCAACCACCTCTCTAAAGCATGTAGAGGTGTTTATATACTTACAATGAACAAGTGGGCTTAGGATTGCATGGGTTTTTCCATAGGCCTTTGCTAACTAACTATGTAAGTTTCAAAAAATTACTTAACGAGCTAACGACAATTATCTATGGAAGCGACCGACACTTTTCTAGGAATTTTGCATTCCTAACAATCTCCCCCTAAGGGAGGTCGCTCCATTTTACAAAAACTTAAACTTAGCATACTATGCTTTAACTTTAGTCTTGAGCTCGTTTAACTTCAATCATTGACTTGTGAGTTGATGTAGTGATCATTGACTTTTAGGTTAGGGCTTGTTCCTTAGCTTGTCTTGAATGTAATCTTGAACACCTTGAGATCATCAACCAAGCATAATCTCTTTTTCGCCATCTTGTGACCTTGGCCATCTTGTGATCTTGTGACTTCTGGACCGACATGCTCATACCTTTCTTGATTTGTTGACTTGAAAAGCTTTAATGTTGCATCTTTCTTGAAATTCTTTAACTTTAACACTTCGTCACTTCGAGATAGACGTTCGGTATCAGAGTGACGGAAACTTCTTTGAAAATCGTTGACTTTAATACTTCGTCACTTCAAGAAAGACGTACGGTATTAGAGTAGCGGAAGTCTTGAAACATGTACTTGAGCTTTCATGATGTCTTTATGTTTGTCGGTCGGGTATGAGCATGTGGCTATGAATCTTGTGAGTCAGCTGGAATCAGGTACCTTCACCTCCATCTTTAAGTATCTTGCATTAAAACAGTTAGCAATAAAGCGGGGGGACGAATATGGCTTTGTCATTTGCCCATGTTTGGTTGGAGTAACCTTCGAATCTGTGAGGATCGGCCTATGATCAGGTAGATTCAATTTGAGAAGAATCTCCTTGATAGGATTTCCAGCTGAAGTAAAGATCCTTTTATAACCCATATGCATTAGATCATCAAACTCAGCATGTTTATTACGGAACGTTCAAAGCAGACAACACGATAAGAGTGAACCAGTGAGTTACTATCTTACCGATTGAAAATAGAAAATTGATTTGAAAATTCATCGATCGTGTCAACTGCTAAAAGTGGTTGTGACACATCGGAGTGTTAATCATTTTCAAAAATTCATCATCAATAGTCAATTTATAACTGGAACAAGTTTGATTACTTTATAGAATCGCACCATGTTTCTTTCCAGTTATGTCACACGTTGATTTTTAGAATCCTCACATGTCACTACCATGAGCTTGTTTGATGTATGGCTCAAGGGGCAGGATTTCCTCTTACTGAGTAATATCACTCGGATGTTCTAGCAAAATCATAAGGATAATGCGTAGGACTCTTAATATATATCTTGTTATTCACATTATGTGACTTAGCAAACATATTTTTGACAAGTGTCCTAATGAGATTTATGGATGATCTCTTTTGGCTCTAGACTCAATAGTGCACTTTGGTTTTAGTGATCGAAGGCTGGAGCAGACTGCCACCTTTTTAATATCAACTAACTCGGAGTGAGAAAGTCGATAGAAATGCGTGTAATCTCTATGAGAAATGAAACAAGAGTCTGTTGAGAGACCTTGAGTAGCTAGGGAGGGTTGTGCATAGCGTCACTGGGTCCATGACTGTCTTCAATGTCAGAAAACAACTTAGTGTTTCTAACAGATTATGTATTGACCCGGTTTCTGCCTAAGTGTATGGAGGGCTTCTTTCTTTTCACCCTTTATCCTTACATTTCTTTTTCATTCTTCAACCCCTTCAATGCTTACCGAGACTTCATAACTAACACCTTGTTGGGTTTATTCCAGTGCTAGCTCCATCTCAGTCGGCATTATTCCCGATTCTTACTTTTTCTCCTTTTGTATCATATTTAAGGACTTCTACACTATCTAGTGGATATCCCTAGGTAGATCCCTCCGGTTCTGGCTAGATCACGGGATTTGAATACCTATGCCTAACCGCCTTATAACTCCATAAATTTAAGTACATGGTCGGTCTTTTGGGTATTCCATCACAATCAAAACCAAAAACATTGAAAATTTCAATCAAAGTGTTTGATATAAATATCAAAAGATTTACACTTTGAAAGTTTTTCATCATCACAAAAAGCTCCCCCTTAACATGTGCACCGTAATCGTAGTACATGCTAAGTGTAGAGTGCATTGAGTCCATTTTATATGATCACATTTCAGTACATATTAGATGCAGTTTAATCACATTTTCTCCCCTTATCCAAAATGTTAATCCCTTGATATTTTGGATATCAATTGATTAAACGTTCGATATTTTGGATATTAATTGTTAAACATTCAGGGTCAATAATGTTATCATATATATTTAACAGGAAATATTGTTATTACCCCCATCCCCCTTAAATTATGAGGGTAAACTTATTATGGGTGTTTGAGTATGTTAATTTTGAAAAATAATTTTGAATTTACCTAAAAATTCTTAAAAAATTCATACTACAAATACTCTTATATGCTTAATTTTAAGTCTTACACTACATCAATTTTTTTATTCACAAGATTTTTATGTACGATGTTTGACCTGAAATGATGAGAACATGCATTTTGTTAGAATAATGTGGTTCTCTTTGTCACCAGCAGACTTAGGTTTTCATTTCGTCATTATCTCCCACCAATGAACTTTTCTATGCTTCCTTATTACTTCTTTCTTTCAAGAAGTATGTCCAATCTGATCGTTCTTTGTCCAAGCCACTCTTCTCGGCATTGTTTCAACTTTTCTTTCACGTTACAAAAGTCTTTGCTTCAAACTTTGAGTATGAAACAAATTCAAATACATATGTAACTTAAGCTTGTATGGTTGGTGATGTCTGTGTTGATGTTGTCTTAGCTTCCCCTTAAACCAGCAATCCTTTCTTGAGTAGATTCATAACTTTCTTGGAAGCCGCATCAAGCAGACTTGATGTTTATAAAGGAACAGTATTCCGATAGCACTACAATAACCCTTTCAAAGATTGATACCACACAACCAAAGTCAATTAAGTACCAGATGTCGCATTTCTCCTTATATGTATATAGATGATAATAAAATTGAAACACCAAAAGTCACCTTAAGTTCCTTGGAGCCGCATCAAGTTGTCTTGGTGGAGTAAAAGAAATTGAGAGAAATGGTTGGAGTGAAAAAACAGAAAGAGAGATGAATATATTTAAAAAACAGGGACAGAGTGTTCGGCACTAGAATTGAAGTTTAATGTGCTATGCAATAAATTACTTACTGTTGTTTGAAGTTAATGCTGCTAAGCATAACTTTATATGATGTTGGCAAGTTATCTCTGCTAGGCGATTAACTTACTATTTGCTGTTGAAGTTAATATGTAGGCATAAACTCTCAACTGCTGGTGATATGTTAATGCTGTTTATGAATGTTAATGCTGTTGAGGGTATTTTCATAAATACTTCGATTAAGGGTTTCAATCACTAATTTGGTCGATTTCATTCACTCATATACTCTCTAATCTCAAACCCTAACTCTATTTCATCATTCATCATCAAAACCCAACACAAATGGCGAATCTAGAGTTTGCAGATACTCACAACATGGTCGCATTTTTGTCTAAACCTTCTGAAAGTGAAGGGTTTGAACAAATTGTGGATTTTGTGAATGTACACACCATAAAGTATGCTTTAATTGTTAATCCCACTATATACACTTTGTGCATTGAACAATTCTAGGCTATTGTCAAGGCAAAAACTATCAATGGGGAAGTATAGTTATAAGCCCTGGTGGATGGAAAGAAGATCATCATTACTGAATCGATTATAAGAAGAAATCTTCAACTAGAAGATGCTGAAGGTGTTAATTGTCTACCCAATCCTACCATTTTTGAACAACTTACACTAATGGGGTATGAGAAAATTTCATAGAAGCTTACTTTCTATAAGGCATTCTTTTCCCCATAATGGAAATTTTTGATTCATACTATTTTATAATGCCTAAGTTCTAAGACTACTGCTTGGAATGAGTTTAGTAGCACTATGGCATCTGCAATCATATGTTTATCTACAAACTAGAAGTTTAACTTTTCAAAATACATTTTTGAAAGTATGGTTAAGAACTTGGATAATGTGTTTGGAAAATTTTTAATGTATCCAAGGTTTCTACAAGTGTTTGTGAATCAACAACTTGATGGGCTGCCAAGTCACAAGAGAATTTATGATGCACCCTCTCTCACTAAGAAGATTTTTGGAAATATGAGAAGGGTAGGCAAAGGTTTTTCTAGTAGAGTAACACCTTTGTTTCCAACAATGGTGGTACAAAACTAACAAGAATATGGTGAAGGTTCAGCAATTCCAACTGATCCCCATCACGCCACCCACCAATACTCAAACCATCCAACATCTCAACCTCAGAAAGACATAAAAAACCCAAGGAAGCCAAGATAAAACACTCAGGATACCTCAGCCTAGTGGCAAAACATACATTTTTGAGATGAAGGTAATTCCATAAGGATTGGTGAAGTTTAGTGAGGACTGCCACTACTGCTTCTAGCTTAGAAGCATAGCAAGACAATGGTAACATAACTAAGACCTGGTCCAAGGCAACACCTAATGAAGCTGTTTCCCAAGGAACTACTTCAGGTGGTGGTCCTAGGCGCCAAAAAACCATGGGGGATACTATTGCTCAAACTAGGTTTGAGAATGTATCTAACCTGTCTAATATTCCACATGCCCAGCAAGAGGTAACACACTTCGAAGTTGTGAGGATAGTCTTAAACTAAAGGAATTGATGGAATTGTGTACCAATTTACAACAAAGGTTTTGATTTGGATAAAGAAAAGACACTCACAAAAATCGAAATTGCTAGTTTGAAGAGGAGGGTCAAGAAGCTTGAACAGAAAAAGAGGTCAAGAACTCATGGGCCTGAAGAGGTTACACAAAGTTGGTATGTCTAAAAGGGTAGAATCCTCTGGAGATGAAGACAGTTTGGGTGAGGATGCATCCAAACGTGGAGGTATGATTACGAGCTATTAGATGTTTGATGAAGACATTACCCCTGGTTAATGTTCAAGATGATGCTGAGATGTTTGATGTGAATACTTTGACTAGTGATGAGGTGTTTGCAGAACAAGAAGTTACTGCTAAAGATATGAATTTAACTATTGATAAAGTATATTTAGCTTCATCACTTGCAGCTTTAAAAAGTGTAAAACCCAAAGAAAAGGTGTTGTTATTCAAGAGCATCTATCACAACAACAACAACAACAATTTCTTCAAAACAACCATCACAAGACAATGTAAAAGGAAATAAGGGTAGAAAAACATGTTGAAGACAATAAAAACGAAAGATCTAATCTGTAATCACCCCCATTTTTACAATATAGCACGGAAGCTCATCTGGGTATATTAACATCATGAAAACAACAATCATAATCATAGAACAATTGACCCCAAAGAGGACGTTTGTATAAAAAGATACGTTATCATTCTTTCAATCAGATTTTTCCAAAGCATGTCCTAAAATCTCGAAACATAAAATGTAATAAAACAAGTATTTAGCCATCTTCCGAGTCCATTCCACTCCAAGCCCCTAAAAGTTGCTCATTTACCTGAGAGAAACATGCAATAAAAAAGGGACAACACAAAGTTGTAGTGAACTTTCAAAGGTTTATAATAAAATTTTGAAAATTTAGAGTTGTTAAACACCCATAAGTGGTAATAACTGCAATGAGTAATAATTATTTTAGAAACCAGTATTATTGCTCTATAGCTTAAATGAAATCACATATTTAAACTCAAATTAAACCGGAACCTTCCAGAGATATATTAGGAGTCACTACCCTAAGGACACTTCGATCTACTATCCAAACAAGATAATGGTAGATATTTACCCAAAGAGATATTGAAGATACTACCCAAAGAGATATTGGGAGATACTATCCAAAGAGATATTGGGAGATATTACCCAAAGAGAAATTTTCATGTATTTAGGTAATAATATATCAAGGTAGCATAATAGTTTTATAGAACACTTGCATTCATGTTTACAGCAGTATCGCGGGTATTAATAAAGTATTTGAGGTTATTAACTCAATAAGTCTTTGAAAAGAAATCCACATTGTTATGAGTATCTAAAATAGAATTTTGTAACAAGCATGGTATCCCCCTCGCGTGTTATAAAACATGTAAGTAATTAAACTAGGGAGTTTCATAATGAGGCCTCTTCGGATGGCGTTTCGACGAGTTGTTGGATTTACGATTTAAAGTGTCCTAACTCCTCGAACGTCATGTCATGACCTCTTTAATTATGATAGCCCGAACGATAGTACGATGTAACAACTATTAGATTATATTCAATGTTGTTAGACTAAGTACTCAGTACTTACACGACCTTAATTTAATTAGGTTGCAGTTGATCAATTCACGTGGCACGTTATTTGTGATACACTTAGCATTACTCACTCAAGGTGAGTTCATAGCCCCACATTTTACATGCTTTTGTTTTACAAAGTTTTTGGGGTGAAAAACATGCAATGCTTTACAATTGGACACAAGTGGTTAAGTTTCATGTTAAGATTACGTGTTGCCTAAGTAGCGATAACCCATATCTGAGCCCATTATCATGAACTGTTAATTGTGAGCGCGAATGTTATTAATAGATCTATTGGGTTTGACAACCCCGTTCGGGTGATTAGCTATCACTAGACAAACGAACGTATACCATGTCGAATAAAGGATGTTGCGGGTTAGAACATCATCACGGGCAATGTAGGCCATTAATTTGGTATTCATACACGTCAAGCTTCAGTGTCATGAGCTTAGAGCAACGTAATTACATTTATATGATATCTGCATCTGTTGCATTATCATACACTTGGGGAAATCTTGTGGTCCTACAATATATGATTTATCAAACCTATGAATTCACCAACATATTGTTGACGTTTTAAAGCAATGTTTTTCAGGGGATCAATAAGCACAAGGTGCGATGGATACATTGGTGGTTTTGATATGGATGTCTTGCATTAAAGATTTTGTCGCATTTCATTTTGTTAACTGTTATGGGCGGAAAATCTTTGTATTTTGATTAAGTGAACAAGTTAAGCTTCGGGCTTATGTAACAAATATTGTGATAAATCCAATGTATCGTTTTCAAACGACTTTTTGGTCGTTCTATATATCTCTTGTGTTGTTGATCCATAAAGTAACACGCCCCGGACCCATATTCCGCTGCGACCCAATTTGGGGGTGTTACAGATTGGTATCAAGAGCCAAGGTTATAGAGAACCAGGTCAAATGTTTTTGCTGGACTATAACCGTTTTCAAGAGTTGTTTTTATAAACAAAGGGATTACACGGGACATACATATGTGCATACATTCATGCATACACTACTTGTTGCATTAGTTGGTTGGACTAGATGCATTCATAATTAATATACATGTTATAACTATAAATGTATATTACTATAAGAGTCTTATATGGAATACTAATATAAGCTATCTTTGGATTTTCAGATTTAGTCATGTCAGATTCTGAGGAATCGGGGATCACGCATACGACAGTATCCAGTCTATATGAGGACCTATCCGATATAGGTTCACCACGAGCCGATGATCATGAGTTACTCGAGCCACCTTACATGCTAGAGGACCCGTACGCAGAGGCCGCTCTTCAGGCACCACCCTCTCCCGATTATGTGCCTGGCCCAGAGGAGCCTGAGCAGGCACCACCCTCACCTGACTATGTTCCAGGTCCAGAGCTTGCTGATGACGAGATCGTTGCGGGGGACCAGCCATATGCTGAGGACGCCTCACCTATGGCACACTCACCTGATGATGTTCCGGAGTCTGATCCTGAGGCAGATCCGGAGGAGGATGACGATGAGGACCCTGAGGAGGATCCTATTGACTATTCTGCTCAAAGTATGAGCATGTTGGTCAAGACACAAGATCCAAGGGTGCAAAAATGATCAAGACAAGAAAGGAAAAGTTTAAAAAGATCCTCTGACATAAAGGACGAAGTTCTAAAGACAATGACAAAGGCTCAGATCAAAGATCACAAAGCATGAATGAACAATCTACAACAACGAACTCAGAGACCAAGGACCACAAGCATCTTAATACGACAATAGCAATCTCATTGATCTCACGAGGGAGTGTCACAATGAACTCACTTCAATGGAGATGGTAGCCTCAAATATTGAGTGAACAAGTGGAAGTTCGTTCCATAATTATATTAGGTCTCGGTCACGAAATTAATATACTTTGTACTTAGGCTAGACGGGTAACACAATGCTCTTATTTGTAATCTAATCGGTCAGGTGTATCGGCCGGAAAGCCCAAGAAAACCCGAGCCCGTCCCGTAGAATTACTAAAGGCATGCGAAGCCTTTTACTCACTATAAATACCTCCTCTCCCATGAAGTAGAGGGTGTAGGTTCATTTGTAAGAATTCCATTTGCAAGTTAATCATCCACTTTCTCTCACTACTTTCTCTCTCTACAAATCTTCTCACCTCCTAGCTTATTTTCTAGTTAATCCTAATGAAGTGAAGTGATTCTTGGGTTAACGACATTTAATTGTAGATTGTAAATGACATATGAACAAGGGATTAAAACAAGATCCGGAGGTTGGGTATAATGGAATAAATGTGTAGCCATTTTTATTAAGAGTTGAAGGATAAATGAGATGGGAAGAGTGTATGTGTTGAGAGAAAACACACACACTTACACACTTACAAATGTGAGCTTCACCCCTCCATGATGTAGGAGGGGAATTTTAGTCCTAGTGACACACAAACTATTGTACTTAGTCATTATAATCCATGTGTGTCACGCTATAAATGAACTAATGTAATTCCGGATATGTCACCATAATTTTAAGGCTATACAACTTCTCCAATATGGTGGACACATACGGAATTACATACAATGTTACCTATCAGTACAAATACAACAAAATAAAGGTCTTCCAAAGCACTTCCAAAGCTGAAGATGTCTTCTGAGTTTCTCCATGTCTTGAAACTTGTACTCCAGCATGATCTCATATGTCTTTACTTGTACAAGAACTCATTGAGGTAATCATGAAACTGAATAACTTCCCCCCACCAAAGCAACAAAGTCTTGAAAATCTTTCTTTAGAGACACCTTTTTATGTCGAAGTATCTGAATCAACTTTCCCCCCAAAACCACATCCCTATCATATAAGCAATTCAGAAATTGGAAGTAGCTTGAACAATCTTCTAACTTGTCATAGACGTGCCCAGCGAATTTGTAGAAGCAAACCACACCAACGACCATTGCTTCTTGTCAAAAGGGCATGTGCATATTCGATCGAAGGGTTGCAATGCGAGAAATCAGCAATAATTCTTACTCGCGTATGCAGAATACTTTCACATAAACCAAATTTGGTAAAGTATATCCATTTACTTCCCCCAGGAGTTGAAATGGTAACATCAAAAGATCAAAAAGTCCCGAAGTACACATTTTTCCCCAATAAGTTTTGTGAACTCTCAGGAAGCTATCCTTGTTCGTGTACGAGCCCATATACTCGAGAAGTTCTGTCTTAAGCACAAATCTTGAGATCCAAGACAAAGCCTTACTCTCTTTTTCTCAGAACCGTAGAGGAGATGAAGCAAGTATCAAGAAAACCTGGTAAAATAAGTCTTGTATATGAATGTCGTTAAAGAACCTTGAGAATTTGGCTTAGACGTGAAGTAACCTTTGTCTTGAAATGCAGTGAATTGCTGATTACATCTCAACCATTAAACTCTTTGCTAACTTTACCAACCCTCGAAATTACTGTCGGCTATTGTTGTATCACTTGTGAAGTAAACCCGATATACCAAACTTGAAAATGAAGTGAAATCCCCCAAATTTGTTACTTAAGCTTGCACTGTTGTGATTGAAGAACGGTGCAAGATTACATTTATACGTACTCTATACCCTACCGCATAAGTATAAGAAGTACAACACCTTTTGAAATTATCCACATCGACTTCTGCGTGTGACACTGAGTACTACAACGTAACTCCTTTAAGTGATAGTTATCCAGGTCTGCAACCAACCACCCCTGACTGCTGGTAACTAGATAATTCAAGTCTTAATCATAAGCTGTATACGTTCAAGCAAGTCATCAATCAAAAAAAATTAAAAGAAAGTCTCGATGATGAAATAAGTAGACGCCTTCGTGAAATCTAACTTTAATCTCAAATAAGGGATACCAAATCAACTTCGTGAACACTTGTCATCGTAGTCCAAATCTCTAGCCGTTTTGTCATTTATTGAATCTCTTCAGGATCTTTTTAGCGTTATGTATCATGTTTGTTGTTGTTGAAAAAAAAATGTCGTTAAACTAGACAAATGTTGTGTTTGAATGTCGTCAAAGGAAAAGCATCGTCTAATCCAACTTGTCGTGATAGTGTTTTTCATGCTCGGCTTAATCCAAAAAAAATATTACTAGCTTAAAACTAATAACTTTCGGATTAATAATAATTCTAGCCAAAATAAATGAAATTTTCGAAATCAACATAAACTCAAATCAGCCCAATTTTAAATTATCTTTTGGCAGCCCAATAAATATGATAAACCATTTGCATTTTAGGGCTCAAAGTATCATAACAAACCAAGTCTCGGTCCACTTTTGTTAAAACCCAACTCGCCAACTTCATTTATTGTTAAGATCCGGCCCAGTTTTTGTGTTACACAACCCAAACCCATCAAAAAACTTATAACCCGGGTGCAATGTGTACTAGGGATATAAATCATCAAATCCCTAATAATGCTCACATACCCTAACCCTAATCCCATTCTAACATAAAAACGCAGTCAATCTTTCTTCTCACATTTGATCACACAAAAACCTCTCTCTGTGTGATACAATTGCTGCCACCATACATCTCTTATAATTAGGGCATACTACCCTAATCTTCAACCGCCACCATCTTATTCTCTCACAAAAAAAATAATCTGCTCGCAACACATATCAAACTCAAATCGACACCACTCTTGGCCTTTTAACTTCATTAATCGAACCGCGAACAACATTAACCCATTTTCTGTTGTTATAAATTAAAGAACGAAATTGATAATGTTCCTCTTCAAAGCGGACGTCTTCAAGATCCTTTTGTGGGTCTCGGGTAGGTTTGTTTTTTTTTCGTTTGTCTTCAATCAAATCAAAGAGGAACCCAACATACTTGTTTTGGTTCTTATCTTTATATTCGAATATTAAAGAGGTATTATACCTACACCGATTAATGAAGAATGATTGTTTTTGGTGTGTATGATCTTATCAAGATCATAACTTCAATACAACACCACGAATGAAAAACAACTACTGAGATCATTTATTTTTATTGTGTTCGAGTTGTTGAAGGGATAGGTTTAGATGGATTTGTTGATGATATAAGGCTGTGATGATGAGCTTAGGATTAGAGTTTGTTGGATTTTGTTGTATTGAGGATTGTTGTTGTGAGGCTGTTATAATTGTTGTTTGAGTCGAATATGTTCAGAGAAGAGATGGGATGTTGTGATGATGGGCTTTAGTTATATTAGTCTTGGATTTGTTGGTTCTTGTTTTGTGACGAAGTAGCTGTCGTTGATGATTGTAAGGAATTATGTTGATGTTGTTTAGCTCCAGTTGTTAGTTGTTTGATGTAGTGGTTTTTCGAGTCTGTTTTGTCTTTCATTTTCTTGTTGACAGACTTGAACTCTTTGAGTTGACCGGGTCAACTCAGTATTTACTGAGTTGACTCGGTTTGAGTCTTGCGTTTTTACCAAAACGCAGCCAACCAACAAACACAGTTGACCAGTCAAAACGCAGTTGACTAGTCAAAACGCAATGTGGGTTTTTCTTACATCAAAACGCAACCAAGAAAAACTAAAACTGATGCTTGACTTTTAAGCATAAAACTTGGCAGATTGAGACAGTAGCATAAACAACAACAATAAAACATATACCATCCATGTTTTTGATATTTTCACAAAAAAAAGAATAAACCATGATGAATAGTAACATCGTGAACAGTAACATGAACAGTGGATGAACAGTACCGGAATAGTATATGAACAGTAACAACAAACAAATGATACGACACACCCCTGCAGCTCTGATGCCAATTGTAGATTGTAAATGACATATGAACAAGGGATTAAAACAAGATCTGGAGGTTGGGTATAATGGAATAAATGTGTAGCCATTTTTATTAAGAGTTGAAGGATAAATGAGATGGGAAGAGTGTATGTGTTGAGAGAAAACACACACACTTACACACTTACAAATGTGAGCTTCACCCCTCCATGGAAGTATGGAGGGGGTATTTATAGTCCTAGTGACACACAACTATTGTACTTAGTCATTATTAGTCCCTGTGTGTCACGCTATAAATGAACTAATGTAATTCCGGATATGTCACCATATTTTAAGGCTAACAACATCTTATCTAAACATTTTCCTATTTCAAATATCTGAGGTGGGGTAGGAGTATAAATTGAGAAAGATGGTGATACCAAATCACAGGTTTGATTTCGAGATGAATTAAAAAAATGTAGTTGAGGAAGAAGATGGGGAACGGATTCGCTTCTTAGGTGGTAATAGTTCTTCAGGAATAAAGAAATATCGAGGATTAAATAGTAGTGATGGTGGTAATATCGGAGATAGAGTCAAAATAGCTGGTGGAGTAATAGGATCTGGTGATGAAATAGGTAATTCCTTAGCATAAAATGCTTGTACGTCCTTCAAATAAGTATTATTGTAGAAAGATGAGAATACCGGTGGAATCATATTATCGTTAGAGTTTTCCGAAGAGTTAAAAGAATTGCTTCCCAATGAAACTGGGAAATAATCTGATGAGACCGAAATATAGTTAAGAATATTCATAGAGGAAAAAGCATCCTCAATATCGGAAGTAAAGTGGTTGGGAGAAGACATCGTTCTATTAACAACCTAGTTTGTAAATAACATAAGTTATTTATGTAATAGTATAATAGATATGTATATTTACATACTTGTTCCGGAATGTAGTGGCACGGAGGACTTTGATGGCTAGAAAAAGAAATGTGGTTATAGTTAAGGTTTTGACCTTGTTCTCTATAACCATGGCGCTGATACCAATCTGTAACACCCCTATTTTTACAATATAGCAGCGGAAGCTAATCTGGGGTATTACTTCATGGAAACAACAATCATAATCATAGAAAACGACCCAAAAGAGACGTTTGTTCAAAAGATACGTTATCATTCATTTCAAATCAGAGTTTTACAAAGGCAGGTCCCAAAATCTAGTTACATACAGTGTGAATGATAACAAGTTTTAGCCATCTTCATGTCCATGCCACTCCGTGCCGTATATTGCTCAATAACCTGAGATAAACATGCTAAAAAGTCAACACAAAGGTTGAGTGAAATTCATAGGTTTGATAAACAGTTTGAATACAAGTCATAGTGTAATAATTGTACAAACACAATTATTATGAAAATGTTATTGTTATGATCTTGGGTCACGTTATTATATACCCGTTATTTGTAATAATTGCAAACAGTTTGAATATGTTATATGGTTGAATGCCAAAAGTCTTTATAATGGTAATAATTGCAATGAATACTAATTTTCATGGAAAATAAGGGTAACCCCCATAAATTATTATTGTTCCTATGCTCATGACATCATACATTACAGGGAAATCACATAGTATAGTGGTTAGGGACAGATGTCTCCGTGGATTGGTAACTTTCCTAGGTTACCTATTAGGACAAATATAGTGCGTTTGGGGTCTACCCAAAGGCATGGGTATACCAACAGGGGCCGTCACCCCCATAGATTTATTCATATTATTCGCGTTTCATCGCAATGCAAATAATTAATGATTCATGATATGGAAATAATGGCACTGGAAGCTACTTAGGTAATAATATATTAAGATAAACATATATTTAGAACAACACTTGCTTCATGGTTTATTCAGGTATTCAAGGTTTATAAAATATAAGTTTTCAAAAGATTGAATTTAAGGGGGTTATGAATTCTTTAGCCTCTTAAAAAGTAATCAAATTGTTATAAGATTAAAAAGAGTAGTAATAGAGTTTGTTAACAAGCCATGTAATCACCCCTCACGGGTTTATGTAACACTGTAAATTCAAGTAAAGGCGAGGTTATGAACTCACAATATCGGTTTTAAGTACTTGTGTATATTAAAAACAATTAAGCATGTTTCCCCTTGTGTGTTTATAAAACATTAAAAAGGTTGAAAGGCGAGGTTATGAACTCACTGGTAGGTAGTTGTAATAAATGCTTCTGAACATGAAAACATCGACGACCTTATCACAATCTTAACCGGGGAATGTTGATATAGTAAAATGATAGTAAACAGCTACGTCACGCAACCTGAGTAAATATGTTGAGTCTTAGGAAGATTGTACTCTAGAACTTTGGTTCAGAGAGTCTAATATTGTTATGAGTTTGATTGGAAAGTTTGGAATTATTGTATCACCGTTCTTGGCCATCATAATTCAGAAATCATCTCAGTAAACGTTTGAGGGAGCTAGTGGGAACTTTAAATCGAATAACCAAAAAACTCAGTCAGAAGTATTACCAAGATTGAAAAACCTTTAATATGATAGTTCCTGTATTGTGATACGATATAAACGGTTTTAGCGTTTTATTCAATATTTGGAAATGTTAAGCTCGAGAAGCGTTATCAAAGTTATGTCTTGTAAGGTTTAAACATGTTTTTATGACTTTTTTCAAAATGTTCATTTTAGACCTGGCAGTTTGAAAGTGGCAGAATATACCCCCTTGGGGGTTTGCTCACTTTTATGAGTTAGGTCCTTAAAGTTTAAATGATTATACAAAGTAAACCTTGATACTTTGAAAGTGACTTATAGACCCCTATAGTTAAACTTTGAGAAAAATGACATTTTATGTCCTTTTGTTAAAGTTTCCGGAAAGTTACGATATATACTTGCATGGATTTATGATTACAAAACAATGTTCCCAAATTGCCATGCAAGTTATTTTAACATTTCTAAAAGATATTGAAGGATTATAATAAGCTAAAATATGAAGGTTTAACATAACGAAAGTTTAAAATAACGATTCGTTAGGCTAGGAAGCAAAACGGGTCAAATTAGGGTTTCAAAACGTAAATGCGCGGGTTTTAAGTTCAAATTCCTTCATTAATCAATAAAGTGGTTATTTTAACATTAGTTAAGCATGCTAGGATAGATTATAACAATATTTAATAATTATAACATTTAGTTTTAAGAAAAACGCGAAATTAGGGTTTCGGGTGTACGGTTTTGGATCAAAATGGAAAATGAGCATGAATTGAGTTATGAAACTTTAACAAGAGTATATTTAGGATCATATGAACATTATAAGGGTGTAGTAGCAGAATTAGAACATTCAAAACCTGGGTTTGAGCTTCAAGGAGCAAAAATGGTGGAAATGGGTCGTTTCGGGTAGTATTTCCACTCGTACGCCTTGTATCTTTACTCCGGGGCTTCAAATCTTCAAAGATTTGCTTGAATGATCTTCTTATATGATCCTAGGATCATATGGAGCAGAGAATGTTTTCTCAATTGGGTTATAGAAAGAAGAAGTGGGGGATGCGAGTTTGAATGAACACAAATGAGGTCTATTTATACCCATTTGAAGTAGCAAGGAGTAAGCAAAGGCTATGATCTGGTCTTGACATGTAATAGGTCTAGTGTATGATGTGTCTAAGCTAGAAAATCAATGGTGGAGGTCTAGGATAGTAGATTGATGAGGTGTTTGTGTTTGGAGCTTGCCGCGGCTGAAGAGAGAAAAAGATAGGCCATGTGCTCTCATTTTTGACCAAGAGAAGGTCCAAGCTGCTGGGTAAGCTTCTTAGGGACATCTAGAAGGAATCCTTGGTGGTTATTTGCACATGGTAGGGTTTTAAATGGGTTAAAAATGATATAGAAAGGGTGCGGGTCAGATTTGGACTCGACAAGGTTTTCATAAGTTTTCTTGCTTATAATTCGAACACATTGATCAAGGATTGTTAAAATATGATCTTAAGGTCTGTAAATAAGTTTATTAGCAAATATTAGCAATTGGTTTGGGTTAAAACGGATTAGAATTGAAGAAATGAGGTCACGGGTTTGATTAGGGCACGTTTAGGGTTTTCTTGACTTTCTTGGTTTATATTTTGCATACTCTTGATTAGGAATGATGGAATACAGATCCTAGAGCTTAAATAAAGTATTATCAATGAAGTTTGATCGTTGGTTTTAGTTAAAATGGGTTGAAATTGAAATAATAAGCCGTAGCTTGGAATTAGGGTTCATATAAGGCTTTTAGGGTTTTCTAGCTTTGTAATTCTCGTACATTGTTGAAGCAAGGATGGTTAATGATGGATAAAGGTTTGTAAACTAATTTTATGGGTTTACAATGACTCTTGGTTGCTTACTGAGAATGTAGTTGGTTTTAAAACTGAGAGGGGTAAACGGGGTTCAAAATATAATTAGGGTACAATTTGGGTTTCCTGGATTTATTTATATGTAAATTGAAGTAGAAGTGATTGAGGATGAATGATATTTGAAATGGTTGATAATGTTAAAAATTAAGTTATTAAAACTTATTTGAGAGTTGGTTTAGGTTTAAAATTGATAAAAATGAAGAAACGTGTCATGGTTTAGAATTTAGCTTGGTTTAAGGGTTTAGGGTTTTGAATTAGGGTTTTAAAAGTTAAAAATGGTGTGAGTGATGATTATGAATAAAATAATTAGGGTTTAAATATTGTATATTGAGTGTAGTAGCTTGTACACAAGTGATGGTGAAGAAATTAGAATGAAAACGGAGGTAAAACGGTTATTTTAGATGTCATGCTTAATGACTTGTACATTGTGCTTTGAAAACTTGTACTTGACTTGGAGGGATTTTTATATTTCAAATGAGATGTTATATTGCTTGTGATATATGCTTTAGTTATCTTGTGCATTTCTTCTTAGATGTTAATTTTCTGTGAGCACTTAGAGTTTAGAGGTATATGATAACGGTTTAAAGGCCGTTTGTATAACAGTTTGCGAAAATAAACTTTTTTGGGTACATTATAGGAAAAACTGTACTTTAGTAATGATGATAGATATGATATTTGACTTGACATTGTTATGATGTTTGTTGAATATATGAAGACATGATTGCCAATAGATAGGTTGCGTGAGATTGTCTACTTTAGTTATGTAAGTTACATGACATGCTGAGATATTGACAATGCAAGTAATGTAATAAAGCGAAAAATTTCCCCGTACAATTGTGATCATAGTAAAATAGGTTGATGAAAATTCTTAGGTTGTTATAGTGTGAGGGTTTTTTTTTATTGAAAATGGTTGAAAAAGAAAAGTGTCACCTAAAATAGTTTTCAGATTTTTTATATTCCTATAAAGCAGTTTTTAAAATTTCAAGTTGTTTTTTTTCAAACAATAAAACGCCTTTAGTTTCTTAAAATGTCAAAACTCCTAATTCTAAGATTTTCTTTTAGTATATAAAATATGTTATTATGCTATCATTACTTAAAGGACCATAAGTATCAAATTCAAAAGGGTTAAAACCATTAAATAGCAATGTATTTTCCAAAATAACTCGATTTAGGGAACTTATTTTTTTATTATCTATTTACATAATGAAACTTGTTGTAACTTGTAAAAATAAGTAATATTACCGGCTGATTTTACACTTATTTAATATTTATTTTTATTTACTTACGTAGATATTTTAATGTATATACTACAAACAACACATTTTACAAATCATAAAATCACTTCTATCACCATTTTTCTTCAGTACGTTCTTTACCATCATAAAAAACTACACCCCTTTAAACAAATTTGGCTGCAAGTAGCTTTTATTGACCATTTAATACACCATCCATCCTCATCAAAACCATTACCTTTCTTTCTGCCATTTGGATCATAACTTTAGATCATAATCTTAGTCAAAATGTTGACCTTTTTTTAACATTTTAGTACCACTATAAGCAAGATCCTTTTGACCACTTAAAGATAACAGTATCTACAAACATGACTCTTGCTTTCTTATTCTTGATTCATTTTTCAAAGATTTAAAAATCCCAAATCAGATTTATAAACAACTATAAAACCCAAAATAAAATTAGCATAAAATGAGGGAGGGAAAAGATAATGATTGAGATCTTTAATAATAATAAGAAAAAAACCTAAATATGGCCTGTTGATGGGGCAGGGTGATGGTTCGTTGAGGTGGTCATGTGTGGTGGATCAGTTAATGTTTAGATGATGTGATGGGTTTCGATGGTGATAGTTATGGTGACTATTTTCGGTTGTGGTTGGATTATGGTAAATATTGCTGTTGATGGTGGTGATTCATGGTGGGTGTTTTAAGAGGATGTGAGGGAGCTCAGATTTGTAGTTAGATAAAATGTAAATGTATGTGTTGTTCCTAAGCTTTAATATGATCTTCTATGTACTTTCTTTGATGATGAGAACATGTTTTTTATGTCTTTACAACCTTTAAGTAGTCATAATCGTTGTCAGTAGGATATATTTGATATATTTTTATATTAATGAATCGCCTTGAGATGACTGATAATATCCTCACAAATGCAGAGAAGTTTAGTCAATTATTTAACAGTCAATTAGGTATCATCAGCCGGAATACTCATCAGAAAAGATGCTCGTTGTCTTTTTGGGTAAAGGGTTACCCCGGTAAAGTATATTAAAACCGAAAAAAGTTAAGTACAAATGGAATGTGGTTGAAGTACCACATTAACCTCAAGCTAACAGCATGATAAACTCCTAAACCTAGTGTTTATTACTCTGCATAAACATTACAACTCTAGAAAAACTTAAAAATTGAAACTAGAACAAATACGCTCCAAGAAATGCAAACCAGCAACAACGTCTTGAAAGTAATTGAACTTCAGCTGTTTATGTACTATTTAATTAGTTAGCTGATTCATCGTACACGTTTTCAACATCTTCCTTGCTTTCATCATCCAATGCAGCATAAGAATTAGACATAGTAATATTACCTTCCTTGGTAGGATGAACAATAGCCTTAAGGGGTTGATTCTTCAACACAGAAGACGATTTAGATGCACTACCTAGGATGGTAGCTCCCTTCTTTGGCCTGTTCGCAGTTGCCTTCGGCTACCTAATAGTTTGTTTCATTGAGTGTCCACCAAACAAAACACCACTATTGGGCTTAGATTTACCCTTATTCTTCCTTTTTCCCATCGTTTGGAAACCATTATTAGCCTTCTCAACAATAGGAGTAATTGACACCTTACATAGGTCACATCAAGGTGGCTTCCATTCATACTCTATAGTAACAGTTTTAATAGTAAACCTCATACCCCCAAATTAAAGGAACACCCATAGTAAGACTCTCTTTAAGAACATCATCTACATTAATTTCAATCAAGCATCGGGAAAAACTACTTCTCCCCCCATGACTCAATGCACATCAAGAAAGTATAGGAATCAAGCATAATAGGTTTGCCAATTTAAGATGCGATAATGCTTAAATCATCTTTCGAGAAAACCTGAATAGGAACATCATGAATTTTAATCCATACCGGAATATGGGTTAACTCTTCCTTACATAATCGCGTATTCATAGACCATTTTTTAAGAATGATAGAGCTGTGTTACGGAGCAATCATGGCCATTCTTTAAGAAAATCCTCTAACTTTTAAAAGCTTTTAAATTGAAAGAACAAAACTTTAGAGTTCAATCTTTTTATTCTAGTCCAAACCATATTTTCCTAGTTTTATTTCGAACGTAGTATTCCACAACCGGAAACGCAATACGCTTACCAATAAAATATCCATAGAAAGTGTTAGCAAATCGGGTACTAACTGTTTCAACAACCTTCCTTGGAATAGAGAAATTAACACCTTCACACAAATTTTCTAAAAATAACAAATGAAAGTTCACCTTTGATTTACTTGGTTTCGTTTCTACCCTCTCGCTAGATTTGGTTCTTGTTGGGTCTTGATTTTAGGGTCAATAAGCAATAGAGTGTGTGTTTATGTGTTATGTGTGTAATTTTAGAAATTAGAGAGAAGGATGAAGATTATAGAAATTAGAGAGAGAAAGATTATAGAAATTATGTGTTATGTGTGTGATTATAGAAATTAGAGAGAAGGATAAATATTGTATATTGAGTATAGTAGCTTGTACACAAGTGATGGTGAAGAAATTAGAAGGAAAACAGAGGTAAAACGGTTATTTTAGATGTCATGCTTAATGACTTGTACATTGTGTCTTTGAAACTTGATACTTGATTTGGCGGAGGGTGTTTATATTTCATATGAGATGTTTATATTACTTGATATATTTTGCTTTAGTTATCTTGATGCATTCTCTTTTGTTGTTAATCTTTCATGAGATTAGGAGTTTGAGGTATATGATAAAGGTTTAAAGCGTTCTAGTTTATATCGTTGGAGACTGGTACATTATAGGAATAATGTACTTTGTAATGATGATAGAATGATATTGACTTGACATGTTATGATGTTTGCTTGACATATATGAAGACAGGATTGCCATAGATAGGTTGCGTGAGCTTGTCTACTTTAGTTATGTAAGTTACATGACATACTGAGATATTGACAATGCAAGTAATGTAATAAAGCGAAAAATTTCCCCGTACAATTGTGATCATAGTAAAATAGGTTGATGAAAATTCTTGGGTTGTTATAGTGTGAGGGTTTTTTTATTGAAAATGGTTGAAAAGAAAAGTGTCACTAAATAGGTTTTCAGCTTTTTTATATTCCTATAAAGAAATTTTTAAAAATCAAGATGTTTTTCAACAACTAAACACGCCTTTAGTTTCTTAAAATGTCAAAACTCCTAATTCTAAGATTTTCTTTTAGTATATAAAATATGTTATTATACTATCATCACTTAAAGGACCATAAGTATCAAATTCAAAAGGGTTAAAACCATTAAATAGCAATGTATTTTCCAAAATAACTCGATTTAGGGAACTTACTTTTTTTATTATCTATTTACATAATGAAACTTGTTGTAACTTGTAAAAATAAGTAATATTACCGGCTGATTTTACACTTATTTAATATTTATTTTTATTTACTTACGTAGATATTTTAATGTATATACTACAAACAACACATTTTACAAATCATAAAATCACTTCTATCACCATTTTTCTACAGTACGTTCTTTACCATCATAAAAAACTACACCCCTTTAAACAAATTTGGCTGCAAGTAGCTTTTATTGACCATTTAATACACCATCCATCCTCATCAAAACCATTACCTTTCTTTCTGCCATTTGGATCATAACTTTAGATCATAATCTTAGTCAAAATGTTGACCTTTTTTTAACATTTTAGTACCACTATAAGCAAGATCTTTTGATCCATTGAAGTTAACAGTATCTACTAAACATGACTTTGTCTTTCTTTTTTCTTGATTCAAGTTTCAAAGATTTAAAAATTCCCAAATTAGATTTTATAAAACTCTAAAACCCAAAATAATTTTAGAATTAATTGAGGAGGAGAAAAGATAATGTTGAGATTCTTTAATTATAATAGGAAAAAAAACCTCTAAATATGGCTTTTGACTGGGACGACGGTGACGGTTCGTTGAGGTGGGTCATTGTGTGGTGGATAGTACATGTTTAGATGATGTGATGGGTTTTGATGGTGATAGTTATGGTGATTGTTTTTTGTTGTGGTTGGATTGTGGTAAATATTGCTGTTGATGGTGGTGATTCATTGTGGGTGTTTTAAGAGGATGTGAGGGAGCTCAGATTTGTAGTTAGATAAAATGTAAATGCATGTGTTGTTCCTAAGCTTTAATATGATCTTCTATGTACTTTCTTTGATGATGAGAACATGTTTTTTATGTCTTTACAACCTTTAAGTAGTCATAATCGTTGTCAGTAGGATATATTTGATATATTTTTATATTAATGAATCGCCTTGAGATGACTGATAATATCCTCACAAATGCAGAGAAGTTTAGTCAATTATTAACAGTCAATTGGTCATCATCAGCGGGATATACTATCAGGAAAGAGTTGTTGTCTTTTTTAGGTAACGGGTTACCCGTAAAGTTATTAAAACCGAAAAAGTTAGTCACAAATGGTGAATGTGGTTGGATAAGTACCAACATTTTAAAACCTCAAGCTAACAGCTTGATAAACTCCTAAACCTAGTGTTTATGACATGCCATAAACACTTACAACTCTAGAAACAACTAAAACAATTGAAACTAGAACAAACTATGCATCCAAGAAAGCAAACCAGCAACAACCATGAAAGTAGATGAACTTCCAGCTGTTTATGTACTATTTAATTAGTTAGCTGATTCATCGTACACGTTTTCAACATCTTCCTTGCTTTCATCATCCAATGCAGCATAAGAATTAGACATAGTAATATTACCTTCCTTGGTAGGATGAACAATAGCCTTAAGGGGTTGATTCTTCAACACAGAAGACGATTTAGATGCACTACCTAGGATGGTAGCTCCCTTCTTTGGCCTGTTCGCAGTTGCCTTCGGCTACCTAATAGTTTGTTTCATCGAGTGTCCACCAAACAAAACACCACTATTGGGCTTAGATTTACCCTTATTCTTCCTTTTTCCCATCGTTTGGAAACCATTATTGGCCTTCTCACATATAGAGTAATGAAACCTTACATAGGTCACCATCGAGGGGCTTCCATTCATACTATTATGTAACAGTTTTTAATAGTAAACCTAATACCCCAATTAAAGGAACACCATAGTTAAGACTCTCTTTAAGAAATCTTACATTAAATTTTAATCAAGCATCGGGGAAAAAACCTACTTCTCCCCCCCATGGACTAATGCAACATCAAGAAAGTATAGGAATCAAGCATAATAGGTTTGCCAATTTAAGATGCGATAATGCTTAAATCATCTTTTGAGAAAACCTGAATAGGAACATCATGAATTTTAATCCATACCGGAATATGGGCTAACTCTTCCTTACATAATCGCGTATTCATAGACCATTTTTAAGAATGATAGAGCTGTTACGGATCATCCATGGCCCATTCTTAAGAACATCCTCCAAACCTTTTAAAGTTTTAAATTGAAAGAAGAAAAAACTTTTGGAGTTCATCATTTATTTAGTAACTTATTTACCTAGTTATTTTCGAGTAGTATCTCCACACGGAACGCAATACGCTTACCAAATCAAATATCCATAGAAAAGTGATTAGCAAATCGGGTACTAACTGTTTCAACAACCTTCCTTGGAATAGAGAAATTAACACCTTCACACAAATTTTCTAAAAATAACAAATGAAAGTTCACCTTTGATTTACTTGGTTTTGTTTTGACCCTCTCGCTAGATTTGGTTCTTGTTGGGTCTTGATTTTAGGGTCATAAGAATAGAGTGTGTGATTTTGTGTTATGTGTTGTTGTGATATTGCTATTTTACCAAATTAGTGAGTAGGATGATGATTATAGAATTAGACGAGAGAAGAAAGATTATAGAAATTAGGTGTATGTGTGTGAATTTATAGAAATTTGAGAGAAGGATAAATTATTTGTATTGAGTGTAGTAGCTTGTACACAAGTGATGGTGAAGAAATTAGAATGAAAACGGAGGTAAAACGGTTATTTTAGATGTCATGCTTAATGACTTGTACATTGTGCTTTGAAAACTTGTACTTGACTTGGAGGGAGTTTATATTTCAAATGAGATGTTATATTACTTGTATATATGCTTTAGTATCTTGTGCATTCTCTTTAGATGTTAATCTTTCCATGAGATTAGAGTTTAGAGGTATATGATAACGGTTTAAAGCCCGTTTAGATATAACGTTGCGAATGGTACATTATAGGAATAATGTACTTTGTAATGATGATAGAATGATATTGACTTGACATGTTATGATGTTTGCTTGACATATATGAAGACAGGATTGCCATAGATAGGTTGCGTGAGCTTGTCTACTTTAGTTATGTAAGTTACATGACATACTGAGATATTGACAATGCAAGTAATGTAATAAAGCGAAAAATTTCCCCGTACAATTGTGATCATAGTAAAATAGGTTGATGAAAATTCTTGGGTTGTTATAGTGTCCAACCTTACAAAAATCTTGTCCGAGATTTAAATTAAAAAGTTTTATAGTGAAATAGATGTAGGTATTGAATTTGATTTTTATGTGAGGTTAATCAAGGTCACAACGTCCACGTGTGTGATGCATTTATAATTAAGTTGTACACCCATTAATTATATATTACTTCTTTTCATACATATTACTTATTTTCCAATGACTATCTCTGATGACAGCCAATAGAATTTTCTTCAGTTACTGATAGAATTGGCCGGTGAATAAAATACTTCGATTTACGGATACCTGTGGGTTTTGTCTTCTTTGCTATTGCCATCTAATCGTAAAGAATATGTTATTCGTTAACCTTTTAAAGTCAAACTTGAATAAGAAATGCTCTCACAAGGTCTTTGTCAAAAATTCCATACCTAGTGGTATTGAAATCCATTTGGACATTGTATGATTTTGTGTGTTTCCTTTATTTACGTCATGCGGAATATAACAGAGAATTTAGAATACGGAGATCCACTGGATATGAGTAATGTTCAAGGAATGATTATTGAAATTTGTAAGAGGAGTTTTCTATCCGTGAGATCAGATTTGGAAATGAATAGATTTGAAAGGTTATAATGAAAATGATTAAGGATGATTTGTACAAACGGATTGAAAAAAACTTGTTTATACGTTCGGTTATATTCGTAAGCCACTTATTTATAATTTTGTCACTTAAATAAAGAAGCGTTCAAATCATTGTAACCGAGAATTTATAAATTCATAGTTCGGACGATCTTATATTACCTTATTCAAATGAAGAAGTGACTAATTTCATTTCAATAGATGATCATAAATCGTATTACTATGAATAATAACATGATATGGTCAATGTGTGAAAATGAATGTTCGTAATATGAGATGTTGATTGTATGACGGCCATATAATCAAGGATGATAATTTATGTTGCAAAGGTTATGGAGGTGAGTATTCAGAGTTTTGAACAAAATGGAATGTTGGTTTGACAAATAATGTCGATTTTGATATCACCAGATAACAAGTGTAACAGAATCATAACTTTCTTATTTCTTGGATAACTTTTTCATATCTTACATCACCTGAAAACTATAAGAGTATTGATACTTATGTACGTGTCTTGGTGGTAGGATTCTAGATAAAATATTGATTGGACAAGGATTGTTTGGCGTGGTCGTTTGGGTTTATGAAGTGGGTTTCAGTGATCCTTCTATATTATAAAATGCTGGCGAACCTAAGTATCCTTAAGAGTTGTTTTCAGTGGTTTGATCTTCTGCAGTTTCTGGTCAGATGACCCACTTTGTTGCAAGTCCGACACTTGACAGTATAAACTCCTGAGTGATGCAGGGTGCATCTTGTACAAAAAGGAAGGTTTCCATGGTATCTTTTGGAGGATATAAGTCTAACAGTGTTTTGTCTTCTATTCTATCTGTGGTGGTAATTCATCATTTACGGTTGTGATTTTTGTGGTTATTTTGGTAGTTGTCCATCTTTTGCGATGTTAAGTGGTTATTGTTGTTGTGTATTTGGGTATTTGATTGTTGTTGTCGTGGTGTTTTTCTCTTATCTTCTAATTTTGTTAATGATTCATGGTTTCTTGACAGAATAGCGTTTTATTATCTTATCCATTAACATCTGGGATATGTTGATGGCTTTCCTCTAAAGTTTGAGGTTTCGACGGCAGACGTTTTCCTTCAATATTTCTGGGGTAATCCACTAATGAAGACTTCCTAAGTTTTCGGTGTATGGTTACCATGTTTGGGCATAATGGGGCTAATTTCTTGGAATATTAGTGTAAGTCTTAAGTCATTTCCTTTCGGCCAGTTGTAAAATACAGTCTTCTATCTTCTTGACTTCAGTTCGAGGCCATTACTTATTGGTTAAGAGTTCTTTAATATCAGTCCAGGTAGGATCCTTTTGGCTTGTTCTATTCCGATTGTTTGGGCGTATGCATTCACAAGGACAAACGCATCTTAGTAAGGGACTACAAGTAGCAAATGTCACTCTGTTTCCTCGGCACACTTGTTTGAGAAATACTGATGCAGTACGTTCAAACCAACGAAAAGGCCTACTGCTCCTTTCCATACCATTTAACAGCAGAAAGTGTAGACGTTGATTAATACTCTTTTGTAGTTTCTCGTTTTCACTGCAGGAGTTCTAATAAGATTACTAGCACTTGCCATGGCAGCAGTCTGTGCTTCCAGGGCTGTAGTAAAATCAACAGTCAGTTGCCGGATGACATCCAAAGTTATGGCTGGTGTTTCAGATGTTAATGTCCTTTTGGGAGGCATCCTATCAACATAAGATAACGCGCAGTAAGAATGACATCATAAGTTTTAAAAGGTAATACTTAAAAGAAAATGTGATGCTTAAAATACTTAAAGAGAAATGCTTATTTTAAGCACTTAGGGGTTATGGTATGATTCATGAAGATGGAGATAATGATGCAATTGGTGGAAATGATGATGAAAGAGCGATAAGTTGGAACAATAAGGTACGAAACGGGATTGCCTTTATAAATAACTTGCCTTCTTACTGTACATAGTCAAGATTTGACAAGCGTTTTTATTTATACCACACATCCCGTGACTAGGATAAAGCTAAAACTGGTTTAAGAGTTTGTTGGTTTTGAGCTGGTAGATGACATCCTAAAGATCCTCCTGATCCGTTTGGTGACAAGCTTGGATTTTCTCAATGATTTGTTCAAGATCGGAAATTTTGTAGTGAGCAAAGGCAATCTTATCCTTTTGCCCTAACCGCTTCTTTTGAAGTTTGATAATCTGAGTACGGATTTCCTTGAGTTCAGTCTTCAGTTCGTTACCATTTATACGTCCTTCTTCCATTCTCTCAATGCGGTGAAGATAGAGTTCGTCTAAATAATTCAAGATATCTTCGACTTGTTTCTCATGATGTTTCAGATACATCTTATCTGAACATTTTTCTATTTCAAATACCAGAGAGGGTAGGAGTATAAAACTAAGGAGATGGTGATACAAATTACACTTTGATTCCGATAACTGAAGGTAAAAAAAACGTTAGTTTGAGGAAGAGATAGAGAATGGAATTGTTCTTAGGTGGTAATAGTTCTTCAGGAATAAAGAAATATCGAGGATTAAATAGTAGTGATGGTGGTAATATCGGAGATAGAGTCAAAATAGCTAGTGGAGTAATAGGATCTGGTGATGAAATAGGTAATTCCTTAGCATAAAATGCGTGTAGTCCCTTCAACAGGATTATTGTAGAAAGATAAGAATACTGGTGGGATCATATTATTTTAGAGTTTTCCGAATAGTTAAAAGATCTGCTTCCTGCTGAAGCTTGGGATAATCGATTGAGGAGAAGTATAGTTAAGAATTTCATGAGAAATAAGCATCTCAATATCGGAAGTAGAGCGTTGGGAGTAGACATCGATCTTGTTAAAACCTAGTTGTAACAACATAAGTTATTTATGTAATAGTATAATAGATATGTATCTTTACATACTTGTTCCGGAATGTAGTGGCACGGAGGACTTTGATGGCTGAAAAGAAAAGTGGTTATAGTTAAGGTTTTAACCTTGTTCTCTATAACCATGGCGCTGATCAATCTGTAACACTCCTATTTTTACATATAGCAGCGGAAGCTAATCTGGGGTATTACTTCATGGATCATAATCATAGAAAACGACCCAAAAGAGACGTTTATTCAAAAGATACGTTATCATTCATTTCAAATCAGAGTTTTATAAAGGTAGGTCCCAAATTCTAGTTACATACAATGTGAATGATAACAAGTTTTTATCATCTAGGTCCATTGCCACTCCGTGCATATATTGCTCAATAAACCTAGATTAAACATGCTTAAAAAGTCAACATAAAAGGTTGAGATGAAATGTCATAGGTTTGAAATGTTAATAGCTTGAATCAAGTTATAGTGTAAATACTGGTATTGCAGGGATAATTATCATGGAGAACATTATTATCATGGAGAACAGTATTATCATGAAGAACAGTATTATTACCCTAAACTCATGAATCACATAAGAGATATTAAAGAGATATTGGGAGATATTACCCAAAGAGATATTAAAGAGATATTGGGAGATACTACCCAAAGAGATATTAAAGAGATATTGGGAGATATTACCCAAAGAGATATTAAAGAGATATTGGGAGATATTACCCAAAGAGACACTAAAGAGATATTGGGAGATACTACCCAAATAGATATTTCCATGTACCTAGTCAATAATATATCAGGATAGCATATAGTTTAGCATAACACTTGCATTCATGATTTTATAGTAGGTGTCACGGGTTTATAAAGATAGGTGTGATTATGAATTTCATTATGTCTTTGAAAAAGTTACACATTGTTATAGATAAATGAGTATGTTAAAGAGATTGTAACAAGATGTATCCCCTCGCGGGTTTATAAACATGTGGTAAATAAGTAAAGGCGAGGTTACTGACCTTCCACTGATAGGTAGATGTAATAATTTCTCCAAATTGAAAAGCTGACGGTCACCTTTCTCAATCTTAACCATGGGAAATGTTGATATAATGAAATGATTAGTAAATAGCAACGTCATGGCAACCTGAGTAAAATATGTTGAATGTTCTTAGGTGAAGATTGTACTCTAGAACTTTAGTCTTTAAGAGTTATGAGTTTGATTTGAAGAGTTTGGAATTTTGTATCACCGTTCGGGCCTCTCATAAATTCAGAAGTCATCAGTAAAGTTTGTGGAGCTTGGGCACTTTAAATCGTAAACCCACTCAAGTCTTTCAGGATAATACCAAGATGAAACCTCTTAATATGAAGCTCTAGCTATTGTGTACGATTAAGCAGTTTTAAGCGTTCTTGATCAATATATGGAAATGTAAGCACGAAGAAGCTGTTAATTAAGAAGTTATGTCTTGTAAGGTTTTAAACTTGATTTATACTTTTTCAAATGTTTACATTTTAGACCATGGGGTTTGAATAAAGTTTGCATATTATAGTCTTGGTGTTTGCTCTTGTTCGGAACTTTGGTCCTCTAACTTGAAAGATTATAACAAGTTAAACCTTGCACTTTAAAAAGTGACATAATAGACCCCTATAGTTATAACTTTGATTATAGATCTGACATTATTCAGCCCTTTATTTATAAGTTTCAGAAAGTTCAATTTATACCCTTGATGGATAATATTTACAAAAACATGTCCCAAACTTGACATGACAAGCTTCTTTTAACTTTTTCAATAGACATTTATAGTTTTATAATAAACAAAAATATAAAGTTTTAATGTAACTAAGTTTAAAATAACGATTCATTAGGCTAGGAAGAAAACGGCGTCAAATTAGGGTTATCAAAAGTAATGCACGCGGGTTTTTTGTTCAAAATTCATTCATTAATCATAAAGTGGTTATTTTAACATTAAGTTAAGCATGTAGGATAGATTAAACCAATATTTAATAATTATAACATTTTGTTTTAAGAAAAACGCGAAATTAGGGGTTTAGGGTTGTTCACGGTGTTGGATCAAAATTGGAAAATGAGGCTGGAATTTGAGTTATGAAACTTTAACACGGTATATTTAGGATCATATGAACATTATAAGGGATTATTAGTTTTAGACATTCAAACTGGGTTTGAGTTCAGGAGCAAAAAATGGTGGGAATGGGTCGTTTTTGGGTAGTATTTCATGTACGCCTGTTCTTTATCCAGGGCTTCAAAAATTTCAAAGTTTGCTAGAATGATCTTCTTTATATGATTACTTGGATATATGGTGCTAAATGTTTTTATTGTGGTATTAAAGAAGAAGTGGGGGATGCGAGTTTGAATGAACATAAATGAGGTCTATTTATACCCATTTGAAGTAGCTAGAAGTAAGCAAAGGCTATGATCTGGTCTTGACATGTAACAGGTCTAGTGTATGGTGTGTCTAAGCTAGAAAATCAATGGTGGAGGTCTAGGATAGTAGATTGATGAGGTGTTTATGTTTGGAGCTTGCCACGGCTGAAGAGAGAAAAAGAGAGGCCATGTGCTCTCATATTTGACCATGGGATGGTCTAAGTAGGTGAATAAGATTCTTAAGGGATTCTAGAAGAGGTTCACATAAGTTATTTTCACTTGGAATGGTTTGAAATGGGTCAAAATTGAGTATGAAAGGGTTCAGGTCTGTTTTAGGGTTCGACTAGGTTTTCACAAGTTTTCAAGTCTTTATTTCGTGTATAAATGATTAAGGATATTTAATAAATGTAGCCAAGGTCTGATATAGGAAGTATTAGCAAAGATTAGCAATTGGTTTTGGTTAAAACGGATTAGAATTGAAGAAATGAGGTCACGGGTTTGATTACGGCACGTTTAGGGTTTTCTTGACTTTCTTGGTTTATATTTTGCATACTCTTGATTAGGAATGACGGAATACAAATCCTAGAGCTTAAATTAAATATTATCAATGAAGTTTGATTGTGGGTTTTAGTTAAAATGGGTTGAAATTGAAAGAATAAGCCGTAGCTTGGAATTAGGGTTCCTATAAGGCTTTTAGGGTTTTCTAGCTTTGTAATTCCCGTACATTGTTGAAGCAAGGATGGTTAATGATGGATAAAGGTTTTTAAACTCATTTTATGGGTTTACAATGACTCTTGGTTGCCTACTTGAGAATGAGATGGTCTAAAAATGAGTAAACAGGTCAAAATCACAATTAGGGTTTCCTGGATTTATTTCTTGTGTAATTGAAGTAAAATGATAAAATGATGATGGAATGATGATTGAAAATGATTGATAATGTTATAAATTAAGTTATTAAAACTTATTTGAGAGTTGGTTTAGGTTTACAATGGATAAAAATGAAGAAACAGGTCATAGTGTAGTATTTAGCTCGGGTTAGGGTTTTTGAGTTTTCAATTAGGTTTTTAAGTGTAAATATGTGTATGAAAGTTTATGAATAGAATAATTAGGGTTTACACCTTGTATATTGAGTGTAGTAGCTTGTACATGGTTTCTCGGAATCATTTACGTACAATTTAAAATAAGATAATGAAGTAATGAATGAAATAATGATGTAATCAGGATTGACATAGTTTTTAAAATAGAGTTATTAAACTTATTTGAGTATAGGTTAGGTTTATATGGGTAAAAATGAAGAAATGGTCATAGTTAAAGAATATAGCTCGGGGTGTTCTATTAGGTTTTAGACTTTGGTTTCTTGTAATTTCATGAAATGAGGATGATTATGGATTGTAAATGAAGTGTATGACTTGCTTGTAATTTGCACTTGATGGATTGTACAAGATTCTTAGGAAAACGGAGGTAAAATGGTTATTTTGGTTGTCGTACATTAATGACTTGTACATTATGTATTAAAGACTTGTACCTTTCCTTGAATGAGAATGTATATCATATAATGGTTAGTTACTTGTGAATATACTTTTAGTAGTATGTACATTCACTTTAGATATTAACCCTTCACGGAATTAGGGTTTATAGCTATACGATAACGGTTTAAAGCCCGTTTAGATATAACGTTGCGAATAGTACATTATAGGAATAATGTACCTTGTAATAGGAATATGATGATATTGACTTGATTTGTTATGATGTTTTCTTGACATATATGAAGGAAAATAGGATAGCCATAGCTAGGGTTAGCGTGAGCTCGTCTACTTTAGTTTCAGCAAGTTTATGACATACTGAGGTATTGACAATAACAAGTAATGTAATAAAAGGAAAAAATTCCCCGTAATTGTGATAATATAAAATAAGTTTGCAATTGATGAAAATTATTGGTTGTTAAATATTGTCATTATTGTCTTTTTAGTCGTTTAAAAGGTAAAGGTATGTGTATTTTGAAGCACATACCACCATACAACCCTCAAATAAGAGCATCAATAATGCTGTATGAGTAAACGATGTTATAGAAAAAAATCTACCAATGTAAGTGTTCTATACCCAAACCTTTTCACAAAGTCGATGTTACATCAGGCACGACATGTCCTTCACGTCTGAATGTTTTCTCTCAACTTTGACCATCGTTCCTCTAGATGGTAAGATTATACTCAAATCCAATCGAGTACCTAATGCTTTATTTAGGGATTTCAAAATGGTAAAGTAAAATTCCCACACAAATCAGAAATGAATCGAAATTGGCACTCCATGCTAGAAACTATCTCCTTCAAACTATTGTCATCGTCAACTTCTCTAACGTGTCATCCATCTCGTATAGGTAAGAAAATGAGCAGACGTAGTAGACGATCAGATTCCCAAATCGTATCTTGACATTGCTGTCTTTGGCAATTTAGTCAACAAAGTCATTGTATATTCCTCCTATTTCCATTGTGGGATCTACTGGTTGAACCAATAAACCAGATAGTTTTTTGATAACTCTAGGTTCTAACCTTGGCACATGTTAAACACTTGCTTGACATACGTGGCAATTTTCTGCTTTCATGTTAGGGCCACAATATAGGCCTTCTGTAAGGTCTAGGTACATCTTGTCTGATCCAGTATGGATGGAATACTTTGACTTATGGGATTCATGCATAATTAAAGCTCTCAAATCTCCAAAACGCGGAATCCAACTTCGATTGTTCAGACATAACGTTCTGTCAGCACGAGGTTCTAGCTTGTTAATCATGCCATGCAAATCTTCATTGATGAAGTTTTCTTCTTTTCTGGCTTCCGATTGAGCACTCAAAATCTGCTTAGGAAGGTCCAAACTAATAGTCCCCCCTAACTAAGCCCTCGAACTTGTAGCAACTTGCCTTCTCGTCCTTTTGCTCAGCATCAGCCTCCACATATCGCCTTCCCCCTGGATGATATCGAATCAGTTTTATAGTCACTCAACAACTCTAACCAACGTCGTTGTCTCATGTTCAACTCTTTCTGATCGAGAATGTGCTGCAGACTCTTATGATCAGTGAACACAACGCACTTTGTACCATACATATAATGTACAACATATTCCAAGCAAACACTAACTAGCAATCCAAGCTCAGGTCATGTGTAGTATAGTTCTTCTCATGAACCCTGAGTTGGCAGGATGCGTAAGCTATGACCTTCTCCCTTTGCATCAAAACCGCGCCCAACACTTTATGCGAAGCATCGCAATATACCACAAAGTTCTCACTTCCCTCAGGTAAAGCCAATATCGGCCACTAAACAATTTTCTTCTATCAACAAACTGAAACGCATCTTCTGCCACTTTTTCTCACCAATTCAAATTGTCATGTCTTTTCTGAGACAACTGTTCGTCATAGGCCTGAGCGATCTTTCGAAAAACCTTCATAAAAACGTCGATAGTAACCAGCCAAGCCTAGAAACTGACGAATCTCAGTTGGTGTCTTGGGTGACGCCTAATCCTTGATGCACTCAATCTTAGCGGGATCAACATGAATGCCTTCGCTATCCAAGTCATAATAACCAAGAAAATTGTTACCTTCGATGGCCAAAACTCACACTTTGAAAACTTAGCATATAACAATTTTTTCCTCTTTCCATAAACTTCAACAATCAACCTAAGGTGTCCATCATGCTCCCTTTCTGCTCTTGGAGTAAATCAATATGTCAACGATAAACACGATCACGAATCTATCCTATACGGTTTTGCACACACTAATTCATCAATCCTGAAAACTTCCAAGTGCGTTAGTCAAAACCAAACAACATTACTTGGAACTCGTATGACCCATACGAGTCCCTAAATGCGGTCTTAGGAATGTCTTCCTCTCAAACTCTGAGTTGGTGATAACCAGATCTCAGGTCGATCTTAGAGTAGACTCTTGATCCTTGCAATTGATCAAACAAATCGTTGATTTCTGAAAGTGTTATTGGTTCTTCGATAGTAAGTTTGTTAGTTCTCGGTAGTACGAATACACATCTGAAAAGAACCATCTTTCTTTTTGACAAACAAAACCGGTGCTCCCCAGGGTGAGGAACTGGGTCTTATAAATCCTTTGTCAGAAAGTTCTTGCAACTGAGTGGATAACTCTTGCATTTCGGCTGGTGCTAATCGATACAGGGTTCGTGCTACAGGTGCAGCACCAGGGACTAAGTTGATTTGAAATTCAACTTGTCGAGCAGGTGGTAATCCAGGCAGATCGTCTGGAAAGACCTCCAGAAATTCTTGTATGATCGGCACATCCTCAAGTCGCTTCTCCTCTGAATTATCCTCAACCTTCTTGATGTAACTTGTGCTAAGCTAGACCTGACATTCTTCTGAATATACTTCTAGGTTTTGGTACACGATATAATTATGCTTACTTCCAGTTGCCATAATCGCACCCGGCAACTCGATTATCAATACTCTTCATCTCCATACGGGTATAAAAACGGACTACCTTCTCAATCAACAAATGATCAATGCATGGTATTTCACCACAATCCATACCGATGATGACGTCGAAATAACTACCAATTTCTACTACGTCATAAGGTCTATGTCGATACGGATGACCTAATAATCCTAATACGGGCAAACTCTAAGAACTACATTTTTTTTTCCTAAATTCTTCCATCCAAGTTCAACGGCAAAACTAAGTTGTCTACATGATTTGTGTAATATCAAACAAAGCACTAAATGGTAGACGACAAAAAACTTTCTAACGGATCCGAATCGATAACCTGAAGCATAACAGTTATGAGAAGAAATGTCCCCGTGACAACGTTGGAATTAGGGGTTTGTTTCTCCACCCACCAATGGCGTAAGCCTTTACTAGTTAGCCTCATTACCTCCAATCTGGTTTCCATCTTGTTTCCTTTCCAACTCTTGTTTCTGTCTGGTTTCCACAGTTTGATTCCTTAACTTTAGGGAAAGTCCTTCTAAAATGTCCCGGTCTTCCACACTCGTAACAAACAACACCCTGCTGATTTTCAACTGGAGCTCTCTGAGTATTTGGGGTAATAGTCATCGTACAATCCCTAGTCAGGTGTCCAACCTTCTTACAGTTATTTCACTTCACTGTACATGGCCCTACATGTGGTATTGCATCTTGATGCAAAAATGGGTAGGGTTCCATATACCCCTCTCCTCCATGTGTTCCCACAGTCGAGAAAGCTTAACCACATTATGCCTACTAATATTTTGCCTCTTGAATGGCGGTTGCTGTCTACGGTTATCCCTTGGGTTACTTTCCATCCTCCTCTTACTCTCAGCACTCCTTGCAGCATAACCCTGGAGCATCTTATCCATCAATTGGTTAGCAATGCGTACGGAATCTTAGAATCTAGCTGGGTTTGCTACAATCACATTTCCTTGAATGTTGTCTGGTAGCCCTCCAATAAACCTCTCCACTCTGTCTCATTTATTGAGGGACCATCTAGTACACAACAAAATCAACATCTGAAACCTCTAAGTGTAGACAGTCAAGTCATACCCTTTCAACGGTCAATACCACAATTCAGTTCCATTTTCCTGAATCTCGTTTCCTATTACAATACACCTCATACATCAACTCATAAGTTTCTGCCAACTCCGTGGCATAGGCGCCTCAATCCTAATTGGTTCTCTTGGAGTTCCACCCAGTCAATGCACTGTTCAGAAGCGTACACGAAGATACTTCAACCTGGTACCTCAATGGACAGTTTCTAATGTGGAAAACTATTTCCATCTACACAAAACCAAGCAACGAGTCAACCCAACAACTCCTTCCGTTTTCATTAAAGTTAAGTGGCTGGCACTCAAGAAGTCTTGATTATGTGCACTTCTCATAGCAGGCATAAATCCTCTGAAGTTATAAGCCATATTCTCCCCTCCGTTCCCATTGCCATTTCTAATTTCCTCTGTTTCCATTTTCTGCCATTTTCATTTCCTCTATTTCATTTCCTCCATCTTTGTTTCCCTCCATTTCTATTTCCTCCATCTTCGATTGTCCTCTAGTTCCATTTCCTCCTCCTACAAATCTATCTTGTTCACATCATCTCCCATAAGGGGTCCAATGGTTTCTGACACAGTACAGGAAAAAACGAAAATGAGCGTCGCGCAAACGTACTCATGCTTCTCTTCCCATTCCGGCGATCGCTTTGCTCGTTGACTGCTTCACGTGTCCTTGACGCTCCAGATCGTGTGTTAGGCATCTTCCTACAACATATCAACGTAACACTCGATGAGATTCCTAGGGTGATGCGAGATAACTAACGGGTTAAATAAAATTTTAATTTAATTTTTTTTAACGGGTTAATTCACATAGAAAATACATGATCGAACTATATCATGGAAACCCCATAACGCATGATGCAAAAAGCATAAGTAAATCAAATTACGGCATCATATCATAGATAAATATCAATTTCATATCATCGATCATTAGTGATTACATCACATTGATTTCAAAATACAGAAAATACGAGTTTCTAATACTACGGTCATCACTAAACGCTACTTAGTCAATTACAGCAGAACACACTAATGAACATAACTAAGGACGTAGCCCATTGCATCTTAGCACAATACCACAAATAGCCAACTCTTCACTCGGATCATTAAATCAAAACCATCGTATCTACTTCAGCTCTCTATGCATACTGTGCCATGTCGCGCTGTAGTCGGTCAACTCTTTTGACACTCACACTCACGGTGAGCCTCTAAGCTCCTAGTTATCACTCTTCAACTCAGCAAACTCTCTCTAGTTCAAAACAGTAACTACCAACTTAGCCCCGAAAATCCTATGTCTCTGCTCTCTCTGAGCTCCCTCAATGACCTGTATACGATGGACTAGAATAGCCTCGGTTGAATCCATGGGAACCTCTAAACCAAATCTCTTAATGTCTCATATTAACCTTTACTCCTCCCTCCTGAGCAGCGTCTGGGTATCCTCTGGCATCACCAGGGAGATAGAAAATGCATAACCCTCTTAAAACTCAGACCTCAACCGGCCCCTGTACCCGTCTTACTCCTCCTCTCGGTCAGCAGCCTCACTATAACTCTAGCATCAATCCTTTATTCTTAAGAGCATCCGCAAAAGCTAAACACACATCATCAGCCTGAATCTCATGGTCAATCACCAATCCATCGCTCCTCACAACATCACCATCCATCTCCTAGCTAACGTCAGCCCCTTTAGATCTATATGGCTCAAAACACTCTATCCTCACAGTCAACACCCATCCAACCTCTTCTCGGTACATATGGCTCAAAAACTAAACCTACCGAACAATCCTCTAAAAATTCGTAGCTGTCTCAGACTCCTAATACTCTTAGTAGTAAATGGTAAAAGATCAGCACGGCAAAAGACAATGCCTCAAGAGTAGGTGATGATAACGGTACAGATGCAACAGTCCGATCTACTCCTCTTGCGAGATGGCCTCTAGAAGAAGAATCATGAGATGGTCCTCATCAGAAATAGTAGATTAACGATAACACTTGGGACCAAAGAACATAAACGATGACCTATATCTCCGTACCCATTGCGATGCTATGAAAAGAATGATCAAAGATGAATTAACTGAGATACCTAATCAGGATAAAGCATCCGCAAAAGAATCCGAAGAAGTCTCTGATGATGAACTCGATGATGAACTCGATGATGAATCATCCGAAGAAAAATGATCCGAAGAAGAATAATCAACTGAATGTCTCACAGCAAGACGATAAGTAGGTAACGGTCCAACCCTCTTCCTCACAGTCATCATGTGTATCGGCCCATTAAGATGGTAGTGTAACATCGACCATAGGGAATAGACTGTCCCGGTTGGTAAGAACCATGACTCAACCGTCGAAGGCAACCAAGATGCTGTAAGAAGACCACTGAGTAGAAAGGGTAGTCCTCAGTAATGGATAAGTCAGGGTTAAGTAATTGTGGGTATAATCAGGTGTATCGCTGTCTGTGGTGTCCTTAGTCAGATGATAAAAATGTGTGAGATCGATGATAATTTGGTTGGAGTAATCAAATATATATACGTAAAGAGTTACTCGTAAGAATTCCTTCCAAAATACTTCTCAACCAAGAGAAATATAAAGGTAAAAATCTCCACAAAAGAAAACACAATACCGTTATATTTTTATCCGGGAAGTATTGTACGAGACTCGGAGTCGTGTCCCAACGAGAATCGGAATTGATAATTTGGAATAATTCTGATTCGATCTTAAGAATGATAAAGGTATTGATTTGTTGATAATACAAACAAATGTAATAGCAAGGATTAAAGAAACAATGAAATAGCACGAAAATTAAATGCACAAAATGTATTAAACGCGAGCTAAAACTGAAATTTAAAAACTAAAACACAACTTTTAACAAATTTAATATCTAAAAATCACAAATTTAAAATGAAAATTTTAGGAAAAAGAATTAGAATTTTTTATGACTTTTTGAATTTTTTATGATTTTTCTAAGATTTAATGATTTATCAAAAATAAACTTTTTCTAAAAATTAACACTAAAATTTTTTCTTTTATTTTCAAAATACAAAATTTAAAATGAATATAATGCAAAAAGAATTTTAATTTTTCAACTATTTTTCTATTTTATATGATTTATCTAAGAAAAAGTAATATCTAAAAACTATTTTAATTCCTAGAAAATACAAATTTAATGAGAAAAATATGGAAAAATGATTTTTATAAACTACAAAGGTTCAGAAGTTATAAAAAAAAAAAAGCCTAATTTGTTACTTGATAGTTTTCAACTATTGGATTATTAAAAAATCTAACCTAATTTCTATCAATTCTATTAATCATAAAAAGAAAATTAAAAGAATATAGTAAAGACAGGTGTAGAAAGTGTAATACCAGAAAGAACAAAATGGTTAGGCGGCGAAGTTTTGTAAATTTACCACAATAGAAGAAACGTGTACCCCTGAGGTTGAGAAAAGAACAAAATAGAACCCAGCTTATATGCTTATTTTGCTTATTGAAAAATTGAGAATGAGCAAAAACTTAAAACTACAAAGTTGCTTATTAGCTTAGTCTAAACAACTTTAATTAAAGGCTACTTTGACTTTTAACCCAAAAAGAATAAGCTAGAAAATAAGAAAATGAGTTGCTGTCACAGAAAGTACGAATTTAAAGAGTATTTTGGATTTTTGGCTTATTGATGAGCTTAATACTTATTGAAAACTAAAACTAAAAAGCAGCTTATGAAGTTTAAGATTTATATTTAGGATTCTAAACTAGTATTAACCTTATTTTAAACGAAATATTAGAGAAGAAATTTTAAGCTGAAAAATGCAATGTTTATATGAAAACACTTTAGCTTATTTTGTATTAACTAACAAGCTATTATTGGGACCTTAGGAGCAGAACTCTAGAAAATAAGCAACCTAGTTTCCTTAAAAAAGAATCAACCTAGATAAAGGGATTTTGCAAAGTCTTAACTATAAAATGAAGAATTCAAAGTGTAAAATGGAAAACTTATTGCTGATTGCAAAGTGCTTTAGCTGATGCAAATGCAAAAACAGAAGTGCACATCAAAGTCAGGCTCACCTTTGGAAGCTAATCCTCTCTAATGAACCTAAAGAGCACAACACAACACCCCTTTGAGATCTTAAGTTGCTTGTAAAAATTCTAGAACCTAAAATTCTAATTACTGAAAATTATGCCCTGTGCTGGCAAGGTTTTCTAACTCACAAAACTTAATTCCTAAAGCCTAATTTATAAAAGCTGTTTAACACATGCTAAAACCCCCTAACTCAACTAAACAAAAGAGTTTGACAGAAATGGAATTGACTTTAAGAGTCAATTAAAGTTAAATATCTACTACCAAACACTACTTAAGAAACTTGACAAATTTAAAAATGCTTTTTAAAATCTAATTAAGAGCTAAAATATTTAAAACAAAATAGCTACACCTACTATATTTGACATGCTTAATAAGATTCTAAGCTAAAAATGATGGCTTATTAATAAGAAAAATAGACTTTCTCAGCTAGGATAACACTATACTATTGAAATTTACACAAACTGAATTAAAAGAAATTGGAACCTGAAATGCTGAGTCTTCACACTAAGCTATCCAAGAGTAGCAGCTTAGTGTTCTATACGCTAGACCAATATCCACTAGACAATGAGCTTATATTCAATAAGCCTCAAACAGCTTAAATACTCCTTGATTCCTCAATTCCCAAATTGGAGCTCAAACCTTCGTCAAAATCCATGATTTGAGTGTAAATTGAGTAAGAATTGTAATGAATTGCTTTAGACAGGCTTTAGCTAATTTAGCTTATTCGAAGTAAGATAAGCTCTATTGAGCTATTTAAAGCTTATTTGATTAAATTCAACTTCAAACAGAAAAATGAAAGAAGCATCAAAGGTGTAAAAGGTGACTTTTTATTACTGAATTGAAAAGAGTACAATAAAAAGGAATTGGATTACAAAGCTTAAAGCTTAAGTGCTTAAAATGAGACTTAATTTGCTTAAAAACTGAAAAATTACAAGTAAATGATAAAAACAGAAAATAAACACAGAAAAATAAACTCCTAGCTTCTACTTTATAGAAGAAGAGGGTGAAGGAGAGTGGAAAGGAGTCTATGAGCTCCGTTCCAATCACAACGTATTGAATCCTTTTGAGCGTATTTGAGTCTTTGGATTGAATTGATGAGGTGTTTCTGGCCAATGCGCTGCCCAACGTGTTGGATGGTGAGTGGTGAAAGTGAAATGAACGAAATTGAGGTTTAAAAGGAGCGGGGTGTGTAGAAAAACGAACTGGTTGTGTGAAAGTTGGCGTGAAAAAGTGAGCTATTGGTTTGTTAGGAAGCTGTTGAGAGAAATAAACCGGCGAATTTATTTGAGAAAGTATGGAGTAATGTCGCTATTACCTTGTTTATGTAGCCGCCCCTTTCCTAGTGTTAAAAGACTTTATGAAATTGCAAAATATCGGCCCCTTGTGTTGTTTACTTCTCTTTTCTTCTTAATAAAAAACACTTTCAACACTTGGCAAATTAAATCCCTTGATCTTTAAATTTCAAAGTAAGCCCTTGAATCTTTGAACACTTGTCAATAATGGCCCCTTGACTTGGAGCTTTTTACCTTGACTTTCTTTAACTGAGTTTGACTGTTCGGGGCTGATTCCGGCAGTGATTTCTGGCTGATTTCTTTGTCCTTGCTCTTTGACTTCTTTGTCTTTTTCTCGGGTTTCTTTCCTTGTCGGTTTTTTGATCGTTTTTTGCTTCTTTTTGTCTTTCCAATCCTTAACCTGCACAATAAGACAACAAAAAGCACAACATTTTCTATTCTTTTTGGCATTTACTTTTTTGGCTTTTATTTGGCAAAATCCCGGTAAATTAGTAAAACAATTAAGCTAATATCAATAATGGTGTTAGTATGGTCTGATGGATTGATCCCAGATGGATCAAACTACTGTATCAGATGTTGGAGTAATCAGAGACGCTGGAGTATATCTGGGATGGTGGTATAGTAGGTGCTATATAGGTATAAAAACAAACCTCGTGTTTTAGGTCATTTAAACGCATTAAGTAATCCACAATTTGTTTTTAAGTTTTACCCACGTTTGCTCTTAAACCATAAACGTTAAGTTAAATCGCGTAAACTAAAAATGATCATTCAATGTAAACGGGCATTAAACGATTAAACGTTTACATCAAGCAAGTGTTATATGATTATTATGAGGATAATTATCAACTTTGTTCATTTTATTTTTATTGCTTACGTAAAATGCTTACGTTTCGCGATAAAACGCGTTCGGCATTCCCGGAAGCACCAAAACCTAACTACGCTTAAAAACGAATACCCACGATTATACCGCAATACATACAAAATAATCAATATATACTCACATTAGAGCCTATGTGGCCTGATTCCAAAGGATAGGACAAAGAAAATATCTAGTTCAAAAGTATCTTTCCATGACTTCCAGAGATGATTCCCATTATTAGGGAAACCAATCACTTTACACCTTGTAAAACCCACTTCCCCCCCCTATGGGCCACTTACACAAGAGTTAGCAAGTAACCATGTAAGTTACTTTTAGTAAATATTTTTCACTATAAAAGCTAGCAACTAACACATAGAGATCATATACTTCATTTCATTACTAGAAAAAAAATCAAAACTCTCCCATTTTCTTCCTAAAAACCCACGGCATCAAATCATATAAATACCCAATCCATTTCTTGATTTTCTATCATTATACCAATTATACACCCGATCATAACTAGGTAATTCTAATAAGGATACAAGAGTTGGGAACCATTTGCAAGGAAGGAAATCAAGAAAGGAAGAAATGGTTGCCAAATTGGAAAATTAGTGTTTTCACCTTAATTTACAAGCCAATGTTGTTTAATGGCACAAGGGTTGAATGTTTTCTCTTCTCTACTCATGTCCAAGAAAGGTTATATATAAGGGCTTAAACATATTCATAACTAAGATTTAATGTGTTCATTATGTTTATTTAGCTAAATCACCAGTTAGGGTACTTTTGAATAGTAAAATGAATAGTTACATATGATCATTTTTTTGTACACGCTTATTAACATGTCCTATGGATGTCAATAACATGTTTAAAAATGAATGTATTACGAATTTTATCATGTTGGTTAAGTATGAACATGTATAAGTGCAAATTAGGGTTTCTATGTTAACTTAATAAGTTGCAAATGAAAATAATGTAAATAACATGTTAAACTTGTTATCTTGGACTCACATGAGCAAAGTATGATCTAATGGATCTAATATATGTATTACATAAGATATAAATGTTGTAAAGTAGTTGTAACAAGGTGTTGAAGCTTAATGGTACAAAAATCAAGCTTAAAACATGTTTTAATCACAAAACCTCAAACCTACTGTTTTGGGACGATTTTTGACACAGCCATATTATGTTTTAGAAAGATAGTAGACCTCATGACGTTTCCAAATATGTAGAGAACTCGAAAAACCGCCTTATAACGAAAAAGATACGCCAATTATACGTTTTCCGTTAATAACGGGCTTTATAAAATAATTTTTATAAAATTACTATTCATGGCAGAAACTATACTTGTAAACAACAATAATATTGATAAAACACATGTACGAGAACGTGTTCCGAAAGAATCTCCTAAAAACGGATCTATAACGAAAAGATAAGACTAACGGTTTAAAACGTTAATTAAAAGTATGTAAAAACGATTTCATACTGTTTATGAACAGTAAAAACACTATTCACAACATAATCTCGAAACTTAAAAATGTATTTTATGATTACTCGTCATAATAATACGAAAAGTCATGGGCCGTAAGAAGACTCGAAGAAACGGCCTAAAAACGACAAGTTATATTCCATTTTACTAAAGGCGAAGTAATTATATACGTTTTTACTTTATACTTACAATTTCACTAAAAGAATTAGATGTTGATATAATTATTAGAATATATATGTTTATTAGTTATCAAAGTACTTATATTACTAGGGAATTTTTACATAATGAGGCTTCTTCTTCGATGTCGTATTTAACGAGTTGTTGGATTTACGATTAAAAGAGTCCCTAACCCTCTTACGTCTGGTCATGACCTCTTAAATTATGATAGCCCGAACGATAGTACATTATAACTATATAGATTATATACAGTTTTTGTTAGACAATCAACGTGCTTGAAATACTGATCGACTATATTAACTAGGTTACTATTCAGGCGTTAGCGTACGCGTTTAATACTTGGGATATTTGTTAACAGTTTTAATCACTCAAGGTGAGTTCATAGCCTCATGTTTTTACGATTACAATGATTTACAAGTTTTTAGGGTGAGAAACATGCATTGTTTTACAAATTGGACGCAAGTGTACATTTTATCATGATTACGAGTTGCTAAGCTAGCGAATAACACCACTATGCCCATGAATCATGAACTAGTTAATTACTGGAATGTGATCGCAAATGATTATTGATAGATATATTATGGATTGACCTCCCCATACGGTGACTACTATCACTATGTAAACAACGTATATCATGTCGGAAACTGCATGTATACGGTTGAACAACATCACGGTCAATGTAGGCAATATTTAATATAAGTATTCAATTCATGGTCGAGGCTATCCGTGTGTCATGAACTTAGGCAAATGTAATTGCATTTTGTGATGTCAGCATGCTGTTTGCATTATCACTAGGGAAATTCTTGCGGTCCTGCATACACATTTACATAAACCTATGAAATTCACCAACATTAATGTTGACGTTTTTTTAAATGCAATGTTTTCATGGGGGAGGTCATTAATGCACGAGGTGCGAAGGATACATAGTGGTTATAATTTTGAAGTCCATGCATTAAAGATTTAGTCGCATTACTTTTTATATCTGTTATGCGCTGGAAATCTTGTAAAAATAACAGTAAACAAGTAAAGCTTTGGGCTTTTATAACACATGCTTTATTAAATCCAATGTATCAGTTTTAAACGACTTTTTGGTCGTTCTTATATTATCTTGTGTTATTGATCTGAGAAGTAACACGCCCCAGACCCTTATTCCGCTGTGACCCAATTTGGGGGTGTTACAGATTGGTATCAAGAGCCAAGGTTATAGAGAACCAGGTCAAATGTTTTTGCTGGACTATAACCATTTTCAAACATTGCATTCATCACAAAGGAGGTTTTCACGGACATACACAACACTATTTTGTGCATTGTCGTGTTTAGTGCAGAGCATGCATGATTGATATTCATTATTGATACATGGTTAAAATATAACATGTATATTACTATAAGAGTCTTATATTAGCATACTTATATAAGCTAATTTTAATTTCAGATACTATCATGTCAGATTCTGAGCATTCTACGGTTACATACACATCAGTATCCGAGGATGATTCAACATCGGTTCACAGTAGTCGATGGACCTACCATTATGCCAGAGGTACCCATATGCTAACATAATGCACTTATGAGTCCACCATCGCCGCCAGACTACATACTTGCCTTGAGTTCCCACCGACGCCCTGACTACATACCTGGCCCTGAGGGACACCATCACCAGACAACGTGCCTGCCAGAGAGCAGAGCAAGTGACACCAACCCTCACTACCTTTTATTAACCTTATGTACCAGAGCCGGTGTACTCCCGGAGTATAAACCACCCGAGTAAGAGGTCATAGCCGAGGAACAACCCTTGCATGCAACTACCGTCACCAACTCTGCTGAGTCACCAGATACAATCCGAGTCCTGAATCCAGAGGAGGAACCGAGGTAGGATCCAGCTGACTACCCTGCTAAAAGGGATGATGAGATGATGAAGGAGGAGGAGGAGAGAGCACCCACTCCCGGCCAACTTTGTCCCACCTGTACACCGTATGACCGGCCAAGATATCTATTCGGATGAGCCAATCCATATCACTTCCTCCAAGGGAAAGAGGTCGAGGAGAAAAAACCCCCCCCCCTTTTTTTTATTTTTTATTTTTTTTTCTTTTTTTTTGCCTACCACCCCACCACCATCAGCCCACTTACTCCCCTATCAAATCCATTACCACAGATACCATCACCACACACCAATTGCCCTAACTCATTATTGATATTCCGAGAGTTGTTTTACCCACTTCGGAAGTAGGGTTCATTTTGCTTCTCCCCAACCCCTAGTACGGAGTCGGGGAGATTTTCAGCACAGGTGCAGCTAAGGCAGATAGACCTACCATATCGATGACGACCCCATATCCATATCAAGGGAACTTTTATGGATTTGTCGATATGGGTTGATGTCACCCTCCTATATGTTCGGTCGTCTAGGGAGTTTAACTATGACAATTACGGATACAAGGGGATGATCTGGTAGATAGCCGGTATCGTTGAGATTGCACTGACCACCGTAAGAGGTGGTCAATCAGAGGTTACCGATCTTCTAACGCATTGATGAGAGGAAACTACTACATGTTAATGGTAATTATTGAGGATGCTCAAATGACAGGGTCTCAACTTAGCGTCCTGAGTCAAATGTTATATAGGGAAAGGCATGTTTATCGTCGTTGTAGCATTAATGATAGAGAGAAGAGAGGCTAAGATGGGCTCGTGAGTCGGCTTGGGGACTATCCATGGATGCTAGCGACAATGCACGTTCAGATGTTATGACATAACGACTACGTAGTGGAGGCAGAGTGCATTGATTTCAGAGTTACATCAGCAGATCACAGAGACAAGGGGTGAATACAGAGTTGTTAGCATCAGACCCACAAACACATGGATTCAATTGAACTAAGACATTGAGGTTGCTGAAAGGACTACAGACACAGATAGTCAAGCTACAGAGGCAGCATGGACCCGCAGAAGGTCCGTCACAGCCTGATGCACCAGGAGAGGCTAGTAGCAGCTCCTAGATTTGGTTATGTTGTAGCTATGCTATGCAGCCTGTTAAGTATTATGGGTTATTCCAGCTAGCAGACTGCTAATAGATCTTTTGTTTTGTTAGCTACCCATATAAAGGTCTTTTTGTTCAGGTATTATCTACCATAGTACAGCATACTAAGAGATACTGGCATATGGTTTAAGGCGTATGTACTTTCCCCGCTAGTATTTGCTTTAGGTTTTTTCTTTGTCCTATTACCCCTAAGTGTAATTAATCATCTTAGTATCAGAACCAAAACATTATGTTTTTCCAAGTTATAAATGAAATGGACCGGATTATGTTATTATGAAATTAATTTATATTAAATGAATTCGATTGGTTATACTTATGGTTAAATACCAATAACATTGTAACAAATCCACTGTGTGATGTGATCCCTCGTTTTTTATTTAATGTGTATATGTTATGTCATAGTTAGTGATTTTATGAAAATCTAACGGGTATTATGTTTTCTTGTGATTTAAAGAAAATGGCACCAAAGAAAAAGACCACAAGGTTAAACCCAGATGCAACAGCAACACTAGTCACATACACTCATACCACTACATCTGTCAGTCAACGCCACCAATCCCAGGCAATGATTAACGAAGGCATTATTGCTGCAACTGCAGCGACGTGATGCAACCAGGTAAATGGCGATGATAGCCCATACTTCAGGAACGTGTTACCAGAAGGCCTGTGCAAGTAGCTCGTGAATGCACCTACCCGGAAACTTCCCTAAATGCCAACCCTGAACTTCAAGGCACTGAAGGAGTTGTTGTGACTCACTCATTGTTTTGAAAAGATAGAGTCTGTTACAGCAATAAAGCAACTTACAAGTAGCATGCCAGGTCAAATTTGCTTACGTGAACCTCTGCAAGGAATGCTCTACATGGTGGAACTCCCCATGGTTAAGAACCACTGACACCAGAAGCGTGCCCATAGCAATGCCCGATAGAGGACACTAAAAAAGATGATGAACAGACAATACTGCCCAAAGGGCTAAATAAAGAAACTGGAGTTTTTGAAATGTGGAATTTTGAAGGTAAAGGTAACGATTTAGTAGCATATAGCCAACGTTTCCAGAACTGGCACTGAATAGTACGATCGGATGTTTCTGGAAAAATAGACCAGTTAGGAAAAATGTCGGTGGGCTTGCCCTACACGATCATGGCAGTGTGTGGCGACTTAAGCCAAAAACTATGCAGGATCCATGAGTTCCCTCCGACTGAACTCAAATGACAAAAAATCAATCTACTTGGGTGAACGTCATGCTAAAAACAAAAGAAAGTCCAGATGACAAGACTGCCAGTGAACAAGCCAGAATCAGCAACCAAACAAGAGAACAAAAACACTGGAAGAGCTTATGCCACAGAAATGGAGATAGAACCCAAAACGAGGGCCTAACCCTCTGTGTTTTCCAAATGTAATATCACAAGATGGTCCATGTGCTCCCAAAATGCAGCAAGTCAACCGATTTGGTCATTTAGGTCATGACCTGCAAGAGTCCCTCCAAATGTCAATCACTAGGGCTAATCAGAGGGCTTGTTATGAATGTGTGCTCAAGGCGCCATTTTCAAGAAATGATTGCCCAAAATTGAAGAACAACAACACCAGGGAAATCATGCTGTAAATGCCAAGGCTCAGGCCAAGGTGTATGCCATGGTCAATGCAAGGTTGCAAACCCGGGACAACAATGTCGCACGAGGGTACTATCTCCTAAGCATCCGATATGCATTCTATTTTATTTGATACGGTGCCATAGGAGTTTTGTATCTACTTGCATTTAGCTCTCTAGTTATTATCATCCGACTGAATTAGATCAGTAATATAATGTCAACTACCCGACCGCGAAATAGTTGGATTTAAACCCACTATCATTCGGGGTTGTACATTAAACCTCTTAAATCATTCCTTTCAACATAGACCTAATGCCCCTTAGAACTACTAGTAGTTTAGGACGTGATAATTTGTAATGGATTGGTTGGCAAAGTACCATGCCGTGTATTGTCTTTGCGGAAAAGAACGTTCGTATTCCTATAGAGACGACAATTTTAATCGGTGTCGAAGGTGACGGAAGCACAATAAACAAACAAACGGACCTATAAAACATCATCTCGTGTACTAAGGCTCAAGAGTATTTAACGAAGGGATGTCACATATTCTTAGCAAATATCACCGCAACCAAAGACGGAGACAAGTCAAAGGAGAAACGACTTGAAGATGTGCAAGTTTGATCAATAATTTATTAAAATAACTGTTTTATAAGATTAGGTTTAATTTTATTTAAATTACAAATTTTTTTTTTTGTAATTTTATTCATTTTTGCATTATTACGGAAGTCATTCTGAGGCCCTTGCCGGGTATACCACCCCACTCGACAAGTGGAGTTTCGAATCGATGCACGGAGCACCATATAGATTAGCACCGACCGACATGAAGGAGCTAGCGAGCACTCATGAACTAACAGATAAAGGCTTTATAAGACCAAGTTCCTCACCCTGGGGAGCTCCAGTTCTGTTTGTGAAGAAGAAAGATGGGTCTTTTCAATGTGCATCGAATACATGGATTGAACAAAACTGACAGAGAAGAAACCAACCTCTACCCTTACCCACACCCAAGTATCGATGACCCTATTCGACCATCTGCAAGGAGTCGAGTATTTATTCAAAGATCGATCTGATTTAGGGTATCACCAGTTGAGGGTTTCGAGAAGAGAGACAATTCCCGAAACTGGCATACAGGACTCGATACACGGTCACGTATGAATTCTAGTCATGTCCTTTTGGTTTGACTAACGCTACCGGCCGTGTTCATGACCTTATGAACCGGGTGTGTAAACCGTATCTGACAAGTATGTAATTTGGCTTCATTGATGACATTTTGATCTACTCCAAAAGTAATAAGGAACATGCAGAACCACCTTAGGCAGATCTGGAAATTGCTTAAGAAGGAAGAATTGTACGCCAAAAGTTCTCCCAATGTGAATTCGGAACCCCAAGGTACAATTCCTACGGTCACTTTGAATGACTGTTCGAGGGTATTCCACCGTTGACCCCTGCCAAGATTGAATCTATCAAAGATTGGGCGTCTCCTAAAACACCCAACAGAGAATCGCCAATTTTTAGGCCTTTGCAGGCTATTATAGAAGATACATTCGAAGGGTTTATCAAAGATCGCCAAGACAATGCCAAACTAACCCGAAAGTGTCAAGTTTGATTAATTGGGGCGATAAACAAGAAGCAGCTTATTTTCACCTATTGAAGCAGAAGCTTGCATGCACCAGATCATGGCCTTACCATGAGGGAAGCGAAGATTTTATTCGCATACTGCGATGCTTCAAAAAAGGTTATTGGGCGCTGATTTGATGCAAAAGAGAAAAGGTGATTTCTTATGCTCACGCCCAGTTAAAAAATTCATGAAAAGAACTATAACCACTCATGATTTAGAAATTGGGCAGTATGTTCGCTCTAAAATTTGGAGCACTGTCGGTATGGAAACCAAGTGCATGTGTTCACTGATCGACAAAAGTTTACAACACATTCTTGATCCAGAAGGAATTAAATATAAGGCAACGTCGCTGGTTTTTTTTTTAGAAGTTAACTGAGTGATTACGATTGCGAAATTTCGTATATCCACCCAGGAAGCGAATGTTTTTTGCTGAGTGCACGTGATCAGGAAGGAACAGTAACCACTAAGGGTTCGGGCCATATGGATGACTTTGGCTTGGATCTTCCTAACAAATCCTTGAAAGCTCAGACTGAAGCACGAAAACCAGAGAACATCAAGAAGGAGGATGTTGGAGGTATATTGGTTGAGAATTCAAAAGATCCGGAGAAACTTAGAACGAAAAAGTTGGAACCCACTTACGGATGAACTAATTGGCTTAAATAGCATGAAAAGTGTCTCATGTTATGGCGACTTAAGGACTATTGATCATGCACGAGTCAATACAAGTCAAAAAACTCATTCATCCGGGTTTCTGACAAGATGTACCAGGATAAGAAGACACTATATTGTGGCCAATAAAGAAAGCTAATAACGCCACCTATGTTATGTCAAGTGATAGAACCCCTGTGCTAAGGTCAAGGCCGTAACGATCGATACCATCAGGATTGTTTATACAAAAACCCTAGATACACACAATGGAGAGTGGGACAAGGACATCATCTATGGATATTTGTCACGAAGCTTTCCTAAGTTTCCGTCATAAGAAATGACACTATTTGGGTAAGTCATTGACTGACTTACAAATTCTGCCATATTATGCCAAAGAGGAAACAGATCCTATGGATAAAACTGGCAGAGAAATGTACCTAAAGGTAGGTAGTCAACAGAAGCATGGAAACCAGTTTCAATTATCTGTGCCCGTAGACCCATGTTCGCAAACAAATTTCTGGAGGTCCCACTTCAAAAGAGGCTTTGGGTACAAAGTTATAGATATGAGTACTGCCTCAATATAGCAATCATCCGGCAAACCGACAGCAAAGCGAGAGAACCATACCAAATAATTCTCAAGGATATGCTAACGTGCTTGCTAATCGACTTTGGAAGTGGTAGTTAAACATTTGCCATTGGTCGAGTTTTCATACAATAACAGTTATCATTGCTAGCAATAAAGGCGCACCGTTTGAACACTTTATGGTCAAAGTGTCGTTCACAAGAGGAGCCCGTGTGTTGGGGATGGGAGCCGAATGTTGGACAAGTTTCAACTCACAGGTCCAGAATAGTGCACGAGAACAAACGATAGGATCATCCAATTAAAACAAAGGATTCAAAACCTCTCTGCGACGACAAAAGAGCTACGCTGATTAAAGCGTAAACCGATGGAGTTTCAAGTTGGAGATAAAGTTAAGCTAAAGTGATTCGCCTTGGAAAGGTTCCGTAGACGTTTGGCAAATAAACGGGGGAAGTTAAACCCCAGATATGTCAGACCTTTCAAAGTGTTGAAAAAGGTTAGAGCCGTTGCTTACAAGCTTGAGCTTCCTCAAGAGCTGAGCAGGGTCCACAATACGTTTCATGTTTCCAACTTGAAGAAATGTTATTCTGACGATCCTTTAGTCGTTCCGTTGGAAGGACTGCAAGTGGATGACAAGCTTAATTTATATTGAAGAGCCTATAGAAAATCATGGATCGCGAAGTATCAACAATTGAGGCGTAAGCCGTGTCCCAATGTCAAGGTTCGGAAAATGGAAACACAATGCGTGGGTCCCTGAGTTACTTGGTAACGTGAAGAATCAATTCAGGAAGAAAAATCCACACCTTCTTCACCAAGACAGCATCGTCGTCAAGTGCCGTAAGATAAGCCTTGATGACAAGGCTCATTTAAAACGGGGTAAGACTATAACACCTCGTGATTTAGGTCATTGTACGACATTATGTAATCCACAATTTATTTTTAAAGGTTTACACGTTTGCTCTTAAACCCGTAAACGGTATAAGCAACAAGAAGGAAAAAAGTAAAATCGCGTAAACTAAAAATGATCATTCAATGTAATGCGGCTTAAACAATTAAACATTTACATCAAGCAAGTGTTATATGATTATTATAAGGATAATTTCAACTTTGTCATTTTAATAATATTTATAACATAAAATGCCCATACGTTTCGTGATAAAAACTCGTTGGCATACCCGGGAAGCACCAAAACCTAACTACGCTATAAACGAATACCGCATGGATTTATACTCAAATACACAAAATTAATCAATATATGACATCACATTATCTATGTGGCGCCGGATTCCAAAGGATTGGACCAAGAAAATAACTAGTTCAAAGTATCTCTTCCTTGAATCATGGGATGATCCCATTTTAGGGAAACCAATCACTTACACCCTGTAAGAACCCACTCCCCCCTCCTATGGGCTCTTACACATGATTATGCAAGTAACCATTGGTTATTTACTTAGATATTTTCACTATAAAAGCTACAAAGTAACACATGAGATCATATACTTCATTTCATAACAAGAAAAAAAATCAAAACTCTCCCAATTCTTCCTAAAAACCCACGCATCAAATCGTATAAATACCCATCCAATGTCTTGATTTTCATCATTATACAAGTAATACACTACATCATAACTAAGGTTTTCAAAAAGGATTCAAGAGTTTGTGAACCCATTTCAAGGAAGGAACCAAGAAAAAGGAAAGAAAGGTTTACTTGGAAAATTAGTGTTTTCACCTTATATATTCAAGCCCCAAGGTTGTTAATCACAAGGGTTTCATTGTTATTATCTTCTCTACTCATCCAAGCAAGGTTATATATAAGGCTTAATCTTTTCATAACTAAGATTTTTATGTGTTCAAAATGTTATATTAGCTAAATCCCCCATTTAGGGGTACTTTAAATATGTAAAAATGAATTATTACATATGATACATTGTTTTTGTACACGTTATTTTAAATGTCATATTGATTTTAAAAACATGTTTAAAATGAATGTATAAGTATTTATCATGTTGGGTGAGATATGAAATAATAAGCTGGCAAATTAGGTTTCTATGTTAACTTAATAATTTGCAAATGAAAATAATGTAAATAACATGTTAAACTGTTAACTGGACACAACCATGAGGAGCAAAGTATGATCTAATGAATCTAATATATGTAAAACATAGAGATAAAAAATGTTGTGAAGTAGTTGTAATAAGGTGTTGAAGCTTAATGGTACAAAAATCAAGCTTAAAACATGTCTAAATCACAAAACCACCAACCTACTGTTTTGAGACGATTTTTGACCCACCCATATTATGTTTTAGAAAGATAGTAGACCTCACGACGTTTCCAAATATGGTAGAAAACCCGAAAAAACCGCCTTTAAAACCGAAAAAGATTACGCCAATTAATAGTTTTTCCGTTAATAACGGTGCTTATAAAATATTTTTTATAAAATTGCTATTCATGGAAAAACTTATAATTTTTAGAACATCAATAATATTGATAAAAGCTTTCAAATTACGAAACGTGACGGAAAAGAATCGCTAAGAAACGGATCTACAACAATAAGATACACAAAATGGGTTTACGTTAAATAAAAAGTATGAAAAAAAAACGATTTCATAGCTGTTATGACGTAAAAACACTATTCACAAATAGAAATCTCGGTAAACCTAAAAAATGTGATTTTATGATTACTCCGCCTTAATTACGAAAGCGTGGGCGTAAGAAACATGAGAAACGGGCTTAAAACTACAAAGTTATGATTTCATTTTTACTAAAGGGCGTAATGTATAAACTTATTACTTTATAATAAATTTCACTTAAAAGAAATAGATGGTGAATAAGCTATATAGATTATAAAGTTATTCGTTACAAGTACTATATATACAAGGGAATTTCATAATGAGGCTTCATTCGGCATGTCGTATTGGACGAGTTGTTTGGATTTACGATTTAAAGTGTCCTAACTCCTCGTACGTCATGTCATGACCTCTTAAATTATGATAGCCCGAACGATAGTATGATGATAACTATATAGGATTATATACAGATTGTTGTTAGAACAACTTACTTGAATACCGATTCGACCTATATTAACTAGGTTGCATTCAGCGTTTAGCGTTACGCTTTTTAACTTGATATTTTGTTATCAGATGTACTCACTCAAGGAGAGTTCATTAGCACCCATGTTTTACATTATTGGATTAACAAGTTTTGGGGTGAGAAACATAATGCATTTTTTACAATTGGAACGCAAGTGTACATATTATCAAGATTACAATGTTGCCTAAGTAAGCGAAAACTCCACTATGCCCATAGAATCATGTAACTGTTAATTCCTGGAATGTGAGCGCCACGGATGATTATTGATAGATATAATTGTGTATTGACTCTCAACCCTATTCGGGTGACTAGCTATCACTATGTAAACAACGTATATCAATTCGGATACTGGATTTTATGTGTTTGAACAACATCACGGGCAATGTAGGCAATATTTAATATTGTATACAATTAATGTCGAGCTTCGTGTCATGAACTTAGGCAAAACATAATTTCATATTGTATGTCTGCATCTTTGCATTATCACTGGAAAGTCTTGCGGTCCTGCAAACACATTTACCATAAACCTATGAAATTCACAACAACTTTAAGTTAAATCATATTTAAATTCCCCCAAAATGTTTTTACAAGAGGTTTCATTAATCAATAGGTGCGAAGGATACAATTGGTGGTTATATTTTGAAGTTCATGCATTAAAGATTTAGGACGCATTAAAAGACATTTTTGGTATATCTGTTATTGAATGGCTGAGAAATCTAGTAATAAATAAACAATTAACGAAGTAAAGCTTCGGGCTTTGTAACACTTGCTTTATTAAATTCCAATGGTATCAGTTTTTAAAAAAAAACTACTTTTTTGTCGTTCTTATATAATCATTGTTTTATGATCTGAGAAGAAACCGCGCCCCGGACATCCTTATTCCGCGTGCGACCTCAATTTGGGCGTGCTACAATAGGAATCTCTTGGTAATCACTGTGGTGTCAGTCCTTAGTAGTGTGTGGAGTAATCACTGTTTGGTGTCGGGAATAGTGGTAGGAAACTTACCGAACAAGATAAACTCCCGTCCATCAGGTGTCGCCAAGCAAATCCTTCTGATGAAATCCGATACATAAATTAAAATAAGGGATGGGGTCTATATGTAAATTATGCGTACATATATTAAAGCTAGCTTCTAGGCCCACCGGCTAGAGCCTATGCTTTCTATAAAAGCCAAGGTCTCGAGTTCGATTCGGGTGAGGGATTTATTTCCTCACGACCCGACCCGACCCAGACCCGGCGCCATATGACCCGAACCCAGACCCGCCCATGCCCAACTCGAAACCCGGCCCAATACCCGACCCGGCCCACCAGTTGACTTACCGTCAACCACCGTTGACCGGTGGTCCGGCGGTGGTCAACGGTGGTCCGCCACCGTTGACCGTCGTTGACCGTCGCCGTTGACCCACCGTATGGACACGGTGGTATCCGGACGGGTCGTTGACCCGTATGTTGACCAACGGTGGTGAACAGTGAAAATGGACCGCGTGGCACCACACTAGTTGTGACACGTGCGCTTCTAATGAATTGTGTCAGAATGTGCAGGTAACAAGTAACGAGTGGCAGAGCGTCAGTACGAGGTACTGTAGCAGTCCGAGGTGTCAGTACACGTCAGTACGAGGTACTGTTCAGGTGACGGCTGGACCAATCATGGTGACGACGTGCTGGCGGTGTGTCAGTACAGGTACTTTAGCATTCATAACGATGAAGCTTATTCCAAATCATGACAATATGAGGGCGGTTGGTGGAGTGCAAAATGACCAAAATACCCCTAGATCCAGCAATATGAGTGGATGGAGGCTTGAAAGGACGAAATTGCCCTCACCCACTTTGGGCTATATAAAGAGTCAACAGGAATGATTTTGGTGTTAGTATTATAGTGTAAGAATTTAGTGATTGTAAAATTTTTGAGAGAAATTTTAGTTGGTTTTTTTTAGTGTAGGTTTATTTTTAGGAGTAGTATAATTTGTTTTAGCTTATTGTAAAAGCTTTTTTAAGCTTATTATTTTGCTATTGTAACAAAATTTTGAGCTTATTAAAGAAGATGTTTGAGTTGTTTTATATTTAATGCTTATTATTATTTTATGCTTATTTTTTCTTTTTTTATGCTTTTCTTCTTCTCTTTCTCTATTCTTTTTGCATATTTTCCAATAAGCTCAGTTGCTTATCTTAGCTTATTTTAGATCCGATCTCTTAAGCTTAAAATTCAAATAAGCATCTCAATAGCTTAAAAAGACTAGCTTATTTTATATTGTTTTTGATTTAGAGCTTTTCGAGTGAGCTTATTTTAGCTTATTTTCGAGTGCTTATTTTTCTAGCTTAATGTTTTTAGATCTAATCCTTAAATATTACCCTCTCTCAGTTCACAAGAGACAATTGAATTTAACCATCTTAGTTTCGGGTGGATTAGATCTAAAAATAATAGATCTTATATTTCTAGCTTATTTTTTAGCATAAATTTAGTTTTTTATTTCTAGCTTATTTTTCTTAGATCTAAATCCTTAAATATACCCGATCCGAGTTCACTTGATTGAACACCTTAGTTTCGGGTGGATTTAGATCTAAAGTTTTCATCTTTTTATTAGCTTATTTTGTTCTAAACTTTTCATGTCTTATTTCTATTCCAATCCTCTACATCTAAGGCCTGGAGCTTAAGGGTCTTATAAGTTAATAAATAGATAAATTTTAATCTTATAGTCTTTATGAAAGTAATTAGTTGATAAAGTTGACAGACCTTTATTCGCTAATTATGAGTAAAAGCATTAAAAGTGATAAACTTATTTGTTTAAATAAGTTTGTAAGATCGGTGTTTTATATCATGCTGTTCTTCATTCGGTTACCCCTTTTTTTCCCTTTTTAAGATCACTAAATTAATTTAAGAATTATTAGCTAAAAATGTTAAGTTTGATCTTATGATTGTTGCAAGTTTATTGTTTAAGATTAGTGAGTAGTTAACTTATCTTTGCTAAGTGATTAGTGAATTGGAATTTAGGTGCGGGTTTAAAAAAAAGGGTTAAAAAAAATTATTAAATCATTATATTTTTCCAATTTAACATACGTCATTATTTAATGCAATATAAAATAACTGTTGTCAGTTAATTCTTTTTCTAAAAACACTTTTTACTTTACTTGTCATTTAAATTTTCTTTAAACTTGTTTTTTCCGAAGGATTTTAATTTTGTTAAACTTAAACCCGCACTTAATGAACACTTCACGACACTTAGCAAGCAATTTCTTCATTTATAACTTTTTAGATCAATTTTTAGTTTAATCTCGAATTTATAATCATAAAATTAATATTAATATTTAAAAAATAGTTTAAATTCAAAAGTTTAGTTTCCCTTTTATATGCTTTCCCTTTTAGTAGATTTAGAAAACCAATCCCAAAATCTTAAGTGATAATCAAGCTCGATTCCCAACATTCTCTTGAATTTCCATTCACCTCTCGCCAAGGAAACGACCCGGAAGGTTTTTGATAATTGCTTTGGTTAAAAGCGATTTTCTAGAACCCGACGGTAAATACTCACTATACTATTATTGGCCTATCCTTATTAGTACGTACTTATATATTATATATATATTTTATACGTGTTGATTCGGAGCTGATCAATTTTTGGCGCCGCTGCCGGGGAGAGGTCTAGCCATTTTTACAGGATTGTTCGTGTTCGAGCCTTGAAGATCCTTTCTTCAGGAAGTTTATTTTCGTTCTTATAAAAATATAAAAATCCAAAAATATTTTTATTTCCATTTTATTTTCTTTTATATAAAAAATAATAATAATAATATATATATACATATATATATATATATATATATATACATATATATATATATATATACATATATATATTTATACATAGTATAATATATATATCTATATAATGATATTATCGATGGTCGAATGAAATATGTGCTCGACTACATCAGTGTCGGAGGAGTGGCGATGTTGTAGCTTATAAAAGGACCGAGATTTAATCGTTTATGTTGCTTTGTAAGTTGGAAATTATTTTTAGTAAATATAAATTATGCTTTCTGACTAAGACTAATGCGTTTTATAATTGTGATTTTTCATTTAAGATATGTGGTAAACGTGGAAACACGTAGAGATTTTGAAAATGAAGGTCCAGTGGTCCCTACTAGTCTCCGTGAGGTTGTCCAAAAGCCCGTAACTTAGCTAATTGGGTTTGGGATGTGCCGAGACGAAAAATCGATACATGGGATTGATCTCGCCTTAAAACTCAATCTTCTCGGGTGGAACGTGAAACATAGTTTTTGCATAAACGTTGATCCTTGTTGAAATCTCAAACTAGAACAATTCACCTAATAGTTTAATAATTGTCGGGGATGTGAAAAGTTTACAAGTTAACAAATATGAGTAGCCGTTTTAGCATCCATAAATCAGTCACTTAGCTGTTGATTTCGTTTTAAGCTTAGTTTGGGGATTGTGAAATGTCAAGGATGATGAACTCCTATTCTTAAGCCTTTTAAAATAAATTTTATAAAAATTATTATCTTAGTTATTATTATTTAATAAGTGGTTAAAACGGGGGTGCTTGCGAATTGAATGATTTTTGAACCTTTTGATGGACCTTTTCTGTTCTTGTTTGATTGTGAGGGGGTCGTAAGTTAAAAGGGGATAAAGTTATTTATTTTCGGGTATTATTTTATTTACATTGCGTGTGGGACCAGCAATGGTTTAGTGTGGGGGGATTTGATATTGGCTAAAAAATAATTATTTCAGCTACCCCGTTAAAACACTATAAAAGGATAAAACATTAAAATATAGATAATTTATGTTAGCAAATATGTTTGTATTGTGCTTTTTATGTCTTAACAGGTAAAAGGATGAAAAACGAAGCAAAAACGACAACAAAAAAAAAAATGGTAAATTTTCAGGGTGACTTTCGACGACGTCTTTCACATTCTATCGAGGTCCCAACAAAGTTGTGAATAATCCTCGAGTTCACCCATTAGAAGAGACACGAAAACGAGCTCCACACCGGTAACGGCTCACTATTTTTCATTTAAACCTTTTTATTTTGAACATTTTTCGTCCCTGTTTGAACATTTTATTATAAATGAACCTGCATGGGAAATAAAAGGGGTTATATATTACTTTTTGCATTATATGTTTGTAATGTTGCTCTAGCGCAGCTGGAACTTGTGGGTTTCTAAAACCATGACCGAGAGGTCTATGGTTCGAATCTTGCAAGTGCCAAATGTCTGGGGCAATTGTTGCTACGCCACGTGGCACCACTAAGGTGGTGACACGTGGCAACCCCGACCCGGACCCGATCCAGACCCGATCCAGACCCGGCCCATGACTCGACCTGACCCGGCCATGACCCGCCGGTTGACTGGCGGTCAACCACCATTGACCGGTAGTTGACCGGTGGTCCGGCAGTGGTCAACGGTGGTCCGCCACCGTCGACCGTCGTTGACCGCCGCCGTTGACTGGTGGTCCGACGGTGGTCCGGCGGTATTGACCACCGTTGACTGCCGTCGTTGACCACCGTTGACCGGTGGTCCGGCGGCGGTTGACCAACGGTGACGGAACAGTAAAAATGCCACGTGGCACCACTCAGGTGGTGACACGTGGCGCTTCTAATCATTGTATGCAGAGGTGGCAGGTACGAGGTACGAGGTGGCAGGTACGAGGTACGAGTTGGCAGTACACGTCAGTACGAGGTACTGTTCAGGTGGCGGCTGGACCAATCAGCGTGTGACACGTGGCACTGGCGTGTGTCAGTCCGAGGTACTGTAGCAGTCAGTACGAGGTAGGCGTGTGCAATAATGAGGCGGTTAGTGGAGTGCAAAATGACCAAAATACCCCCCAGATCTGGATTATTAGTGGCTGTGTACCTGAAAAGACAAAAATACCCTCACCCACTTTGGGCTATAAATACAACACGCACCAGCAGCATTTTAGTGTTAGATTTTAGTGAAATTTTAGTGTGTGTTTTTTTTATTATTATTGTAGTGTTAATTTTAGGAGTAGATTAGTTTAGCTTATTTTAGGCATTACTCTTACTTGTAAAAGCTTTTTGCTTCCTTCATAAACTACTATTGTCATTGGTTATTTTTCATGAATGAAGATGCTTTTTAAGGTTGGTTTTATTAATGCTTTTTATCTTTATGCTTATTCTTCTACTCTTTCTTTTCTTTTGCTTATTTTCAAATACATATCATGACCTATATAGCTTATTTTTGGACGATCTCTTTATGTTATATTTAATAACGCTTATTTAATAGCTTATTAACTTAGACTATCTATTTTATATTGTTTTTGATTTAGGCTTTTCGAGCTGAAGCCTTATTTTAGCTTATTTTCGAGTGCTTATTTTTCTAGCTTATTGCTTTTAGATCTAATCCTTAAATATACCCGTCTCTTGTTCACTTGATTGAACACCTTAGTTTCGGGTGGATTAGATCTAAAAATAATAGATCTTATATTTTTAGCTTATTTTCTAGCATAAAATTGTTGCTTTTTTAATTCTAGCTTATTTTTCTTAGATCTAAATCCTTAAATATACCCGATCGAGTTCCTTGATTGAAAACACTTAGTTTCGAGTGGATTATTAGATCTAAATTTTTCATCCTTTTTTTTTATTAGCTTATTTTGTTCTAACTTTTCATGTCTTATTTCTTATTCCATCATTCTACATCTAAGGCCGGAGCTTAAGGGTCTTATAAGGTTAATAAATAGATAAAGTTTTGATCTTTATAGTTTTTATGAAAGTAATTAGTTGATAAAGTTGACACCTTTATTTGCTAATTAGTGAAGTAAAAGCTTTAAAGTGATAAAACTTATACGTATTATTAAGTCTTGCTATGACTGCTTCGGGTGGTTTCATATATCATTGCGGTTCTTCATTCCGGTTACCCTTTTTCCCTTTTTAATATAGGTTTATTAGATTAGAATTATTAGCTTAAAATGTTTATGTTTTGATCTTATGATTGTTGCTAGTTTATTTGTCATATGATTAGTGAGTAGTTCCTTTTGTGCTCTGCTGCTAAGTGATTAGTGATTTGGAATTTTAGGTGCGGGTTTAAAAGGTTTAAAAAATTAATAGTATTAGAATTTTCCAACTTTAAATACCATCATTTATTTTTAATGAGCAATTTAAATAACTTGTCATTTATTTTATTTTAAAAAGCATTTTTCTTACTTCATCATTTAATTTCATTAGAAACTTGTTTTCGACAGGATTTTAATCGGTTAAATCCTAAAACCCGCACATAATGAACATATCACAGTCACTTAGCAAGCTTTTGTCATTTATATCTTTTTAGATCATTTTTAGTATATTCTTTGTAGTTTTTAATCTTAAAATTACTATTAGTTTAAAATAGTTTTAAATTCAAAAGTTTAGTTTCCCCTTTTATAGCTTTACCCTTTTTAGTAGACTGTAGAAAACAATCCCAAAAACTTACGTGATAATCAAGCTCGATTCCCAACATTCTCTTGAATTTCCATTCACCTCTCGCCGAGGAAACGACCCGGAAGGTTTTTGATAATTGCTTTGGTTAAAAGCGATTTTCTAGAACCCGAAGGTAATACTATACTATACTATTATTGATTATCCTCCTTATTATTACGTATTTATATTATATATATATATATATATATATACGTGTTAGTTTGGTGGGGGGGGGGGGGGGGGGGAACCCCCCCCCGTGATCAGCCCCTTTCCTCCCTTGTAGGTCCAAGGAAGCTTTTACTGGGCTCTATAAACCTATTGTTTTGGGAAATTTTCGAGGTATTTGGTTATAAGGCATGTGATATTGCGTGAGGACACGCAATCGTTTAGTTTGGGGAATTTTGATAGGTGTAAAATACACATATCTATTTATACCTAAAATAACCCAAATAAACCCAAAACAGACCAAAAATGGCAAAAATATGCTTGTATTTATGTTTTGTGTATGCAGGTATGGATAAGTCAAAAATCACAAGAAAACAGTCAAAAGTGAGCAAACACGGACACGAGAATCAGAAGAGTTCAAAAAGAAGCCAAAGATCCAAAAGCCTTAGCCAATCTTCATCTTCAAGGGCCATTCTTGCAATTTCCAAAAGTTATTTATAACTTGAAAGAATGAAAAGAAAGACAAGGACCAAAAGTGCAATCTTCCCAAAGAATCAACAGTTTTAACTGTCAAGAAAGGAGCGGGAACCCTTTTACTATTCACCCGTCTTCCCCAATTTCACTCCCATGGTAAAACAAAGGGCAAATCAAAATTAGAGGGTGCGTTGGTCAATTCAAGGAAGCACAAGCACAAATGAAGGGTCAAATTAGTCTAATCAAGAGGATACTTATCCTAGCCCAAGCTCAAAGGCCACGAAATCAAAGAAAGAAGCACAAGTTTATGTGGGTTTTTGTGCTAAATCACTCACAAAACTAACACAAACGTCACATCAAAGAATGCCACGCTGGCAATCCTCAGGTGTCCACAAAATGATCCAACGTCCCACAATATAGATCAAATGATTGAAGAAATGAATGGCAGAGATCGAAGATTGGAGAGCAGGGCTAGAGGTCCTAGAAGCTTCTTTCAGAGCTATAAATAGGCCTCACTTCTCACACACACAGTATCTAGTTTTTAGTATCCGTTTTTTGAGTCTTGAATTTTTCTTTTTAATCTAGTTTTTACATAATTCGTATTTTATTTCTTAAATGTAATTTCCTTTTTCAAGTATTGTAATCAGCTTATTCAATTAATGAAATTCAGTTTTTAATGTTTTAAATTTTGTTTTCTAAGCTCTCTTTTAAGTCATACGCTCTCTTAATAAGCTAAATTTGTCTCAATAAGCTCATATTAAGCTCTTTCAGTCTATAAGCTGAAATAGAGCTGTTTGAATTCAGTATTAATCTTATCTAAACCTTTAATTAGTTTAAAACTTACATGGATCTTATTGGATCTAAGCTTTTGGAAGGGGATCTTACCTTGGAAGAGATCCCAAGGACTTATACTCTAGCTTATTCATAAGCTAGAGAGCTAAAAAAATGTGAAAACCGTTAACTCTCTAAGAATGGGGAATAAGCATCTTGACACACAAAAAGGTTCACTTGAATCTAGTGTTAAAGATCCTATTCCAATCCAAGTGATCGACGTTATTTCCGAACGGTGTTTGTGATGATTATCTAAAACAGTTTGATTTAATGATTTTCAACAACTTTGGATGCCTCCATTTAAGACGAAAATAATAAAATCAGGGAATGTTATATAATTAGGCCTTCCCAAATTACACCCGACTTACCCATTCCGGACTCTCTTATAATGGAGGATGAGCATCTCGACACTATTCCGGTAACGGAATCGGCTAACACAATCAAGTCTAGTGTTGAAGAGCTTGTCCCTACCCCAAGTGAGTCTGTCGGATTTATCCGATGAGGAAAGAGAGTAGTGATGTGCCCCAGTATGGTGGTGAATCTTCCCATCAAACTTATGACTTTCTCGAATCTCTCTTTAATTCTAACGACATTTTACCTCTAGTGATGACGAGTTCACTTTCTGATGAGGTACGTTCCTAAAGAAAATTTTCAAAATTTTATTCGAACCCTCTTTTGATGAGCAATCATTTCTACTAAGATAGGTCCACATTGTTTCAATGCCGAGTCTTATCTTATCGAATCTTTGCTTAACCGTGATTCTTTAATTGATTCTTCTTCTAAGTTTGATTATCTTCTCGAGGAATTATCCGGTAAACTCGCTCATACCGATCCAATTCCACCGGAAGTTGTTGATACCGACTCGGAACCTGAGGAAGAAATTTGTCTTGCTGAGAATTTGTCATATTATAATTCATCTCCACGACACAGTCCGAAGAACGTAATTCTAAAAATTGCTGATACGATTGTCCGCGTCTCTCTCATCCACCTCCTATCCTCGTTGAGTACAGTGACACACATTACGGAGGAAGATCGACTTATTTCTTAGCTTCCGATACTCCGATGCCACGGGCATTGCGATGACTACTATACTCGGGAAGGAAATTCGTTTTCTGAAGAATGCTTAGCAATGACTCCCCTCCCCTTCCCAAAAATGAGTCATTTTTCTTTTGATCATTTTGATGATCCATCTCTTCCCCGTCCTCCTTCGGAACCACCGGATGTTGAGATTTGCTTTAATTTTGAACCCGATGCGGGCGTTGTTACTAACAAAGTGGTGGGTGACATTTCTGAACACGATGTTTTATGCCTAATCTTTTGCCCACCCAACCCACCCTTTGTCCAGTGTTTGACCTTTTTGCTCCCAGTTTTTCCCATCTGAAAACTGAGGACAAAGTGTTCAAACCTGGTATTTTCACTTGCTCCTCTCATCTCATCGGACCAAAATAACTTTTCATTTTCTGAAAGCCCGATGATAAAATTTCCTGAGGGGACATTCCTCCCTTGGATTTCCTGTATCTCCATTTCTATCCTCAGCTCCTTGAACAACTCAAGTGTGGGGGATCGAGTCAGGCTCAAGACTCGGTGAACAAAAAGAAGCGCTTCTCGGGAGGCAACCCGTGTCTTTCTCTTCAAGATTATTTTCTTTTCATATAAATAGAAGCGTGTGGTTATTTATAGCCTAAGTGTGGGGGCGTGCTTCTTTCTATGGTTTGTGGTATCGTTTTTTGCAGGATTCCTTAAGATCATGAAGACCCGTGCTCGTTTTCAATCCTTCAATCGTCCGGTCTTCGATCTTTGCTTATTTTGGAATCCTTAATCCTGATCATGAATATTATTGTGCTTCCCTTTTCACACTTGGAATTTTTTGCATTTGCCTTTTCGTTCCTTAAGTGTGGGGGTAAAACCCGATATTTTTAAACATTGAGGCCAATGTTCCATTCTAAGTGTGGGGGGGATTTCTATCGAAATGTGATCATACATGTGCCTTGCTGTGTCCCGCGCAACCCCGTTTTGACCAAAATTTTAAAATTTTTATTGTTATTTAGTTAAAAAAAAATAAAAATAAAAAAAATAATTAAAATATAAAAATATATTGAATAATAAAAGCCCGTATAAAAAAGTAGCTTTTGATTTGAAACGAGTTTTTTAAAACTCTAGCTTTCCCTTAGCTTTTTAAGACTTAGCGTGCTATTATCTTTAAAATTTTGCAAAGAAGCTGAAAAAATAATAGTGTAAGTAGAAGTTGGATGCTAAACAAGGATTATATGGAATCTTAAGAGCTATGATGTATTTGTCGCTTTCCTCCGAATGTTCTAATTTTGACTAATAATACGTGCTATCTTTGAAAATTAGACATAAAATCAACTATTTTGAATAAAGAATATAGTCGATATCAATAAATTTAGTCTTAGTTTAAATTTAAATATTAAATTTAAATAAAAATGTAATTCTCGTCGATTAATGTTGCAAATAAATAAAATAAAAAAAAATTTAGTCTTAGTTCAAATTTATATTTGAATTTTCTAAAAATAGGAATTTTCTCTTCGCGATTAATGTTGCAAATAAATAAATAAACAATTAAATAATAAGTAGAATAACCTCTTGTCGACTCGCTATCGATGTGGCTTCGAGATAAAAGGCACCGGTGACATATTATGATTATAGCAAAAAAAAAAAAAATGAAAAAATATATGAATAATAATAATCCGAGGTCGAAATATGTTTGCTACATCGTGTCGGAGGCGTGGCCGATGTTGTAGCCTTCTAAAGGACCGAGGTTTAATAGTTTATGATGCTTAGTAAGTGGAAAATTATTTTTATTAAATTCAAATATGCTTTTGGACTAAGACTAATTCGTTTTATGATTGTGATTTTTTCAAATAAGATATGTGTAAACGGGAAACCTTAGAGATTTTGAAACCGAAGGTCCGTGAGTCCCGATACTAGTCTCCGTGAGGTGTCAAAAGCCCGGTCACTTAGCCGATGAGGTTGGGATGTGCCGAGACGAAAATCGCTACATGGGATGATCTCGCCTTCAAAATCAATCTTCTCGGGTGGAACGTGAAACATAGTTTTTGAATAACGTTGATCCATGATTGAAATTCGAAATAGCACATTCACCTAATAATTAATAATTGTCGGGAGTGTAAAGTTCACAAGTTGCAAATATGAGTAGTGTTAGCATCTATACTTGTATTTAACGATGATTTCGTTTTAAGCTTAGTTTGGGGATTGTGAAAAGTCAAGGATGACGAACTCCTATTCTTAAGCCTTTTAAAATAAATTTTATAAAAAAAAATAAAAATAAAAATTATTATCTTAGTTATTATTATTTAATAAGTGGTTAAAACGGGGGTGCTTGCGAATTGAATGATTTTTGAACTTTTTAGTGGACTTTTTCTGTTCTTGTTTGATTGTGAGGAGGTCATAAGTTAAAAGGGGATAAAGTTATTTATTTTCGGGTATTGTTTTATTTACATTGCATGAGGGACCAGCAATGGTTTAGTGCAAAAGATTAGGCATAAGAACATCACGTTCAGAAATGTCACCCACCACTTTGTTTATGAAATCACCCGCATCGGGCTCCAAATTAAAGCAAATCTCAACATCCGGTGGTTTCGGA